>CM041813.1:2995129-3027629 GCA_023376895.1 Aspiorhynchus laticeps
TTAGCTTAACTTGATGTACTAAAATAACTCAAACTTAATAAATAAATAAATATAAACTATAAGACATTTAAATAAACTAATAAAAATGACCAAACCACACATCAGTATTATTAAAACTAACAGAAATTACAATGCTAAGTGAAAATCTGAACTAAAAACTAATTCAAAATTATAATAAAAACTATAATGGTATCTCAATGACACTAAAATAACACTGGTCCACATTAAATGATCCCACATTCAAATATTATAGGAAGTACAGCATAAATGAAGCACTACGTATTTAACAACAAACTATTTCTCAACAAATAAAGCTGAGAAAATGTGTTTCACAGTATTATGATAACCTATAAATAACATTAAATTAATGTGCATGTGCAAAAACCTGTAACATACATGTAAAAACTGTTTAAAAAAAAGTGTAAAGTTTTCCACAGCCTAAATAATAAAACATTAGCTGTCTAATTTCATATAACTACACTTTAGCTTTTAAATGCTTAGACATATTGGCACAAAATTTGGTGGAAATCATTGTCAGGATGTCCTAAAAGTGCCTAAAAAGTTTGAAGACAGCGCCACCTAGCCTTTAGAAGATATACAGTAAATCTCTAGTGCAGAGTAAATTCTGGCCAAGATTTATCCACAGGCTTATTTAAATAATTCTATAGTGGGACATGCTGTATAAAGTCTGGTCTCTGGTATCTAGCATGTCCATTGGTCTCCAGGTGGACATCACCATGGGCATGGACAGCGCTGATCTGTCGGACTTCGTGGAGAACGTGGAGTGGGAATGTCACGGGATGCCGGCCACTAAGAACGTGATCATGTACGGCTGCTGCTCGGATCCGTATCCCGACATCACCTACACACTCCTGCTGCAGAGACGCAGCTCCTTCTACATCTTTAACCTGCTGCTGCCCTGCTTCCTCATCTCCTTCCTCGCTCCTCTGAGCTTCTACCTGCCTGCAGACTCGGGCGAGAAGGTCTCGCTGGGCGTCACGGTCCTGCTGGCGCTCACCGTCTTCCAGATGATGGTGGCGGAGAGCATGCCTCCCTCCGATAACATTCCTCTGATCGGTGAGTCTCTCAATTAGTGTGTGGGGTCCGAAATTAATGCTTTTATTCATCAGGGATGCATCAAATTGATAAAAAGTGACAGTAGAGACATTTATAATGTCAAAAAATATTTCTATTTCAAATAAATGCTGTTCTTTTGAACTTTCTATTCATTTGTGAGTCCTGAAAAATAAAATGTATCACAGTTTCCACAAAAATATTGTGCAGCACAACTGTTTTCAACATTGATAATAATCAGAAATGTTTCTTGAGCAGCAAATCAGCATATTATTATGATTTCTGAAGATCATGTGACACTGAAGACTGGAGTAATGATGCTGAAAATACAGCTTTGATCACAGAAATAAATTACAGTTTAACACATATTCACATAGAAATAATATTTACATTTTAATAATATTTTACCAATTTTTTTTTTTTTTTTTTTTTTTTTTTTTTTTTTTTTACAAATTTTACAATTTTTAATATTTACTTCTTGATCAGATAAATGCAGCATTTTGAGCAGAAGAGACTTCTTTCAAAACATTAGAAATCTTACCAACCCCAAAAAATTGGAAAGGTATTGTCTAAAGTCACAACCTGTATTTATTGTAAATTCCTCTTGTTATAATTCCATTATATTTCCTATGTTTTAATTCAATTCAAATTCAAATTTTGAATTTTGCACAACCTTGTACGCTGTATGAATATTATACATGATGGTATAAAAACATTACTGCTGATTTTACTTCCAGTTTCTTACTGGTGATGCAACTTTATTTAACATTAATACACAATATATAATAACAAGTATGATATATATGGAATTAATTCGCTGTTTTAGTGATTTTTTACTTCATTTGATGCTTGGCAAGAGGTACGCTGATTGAATTATCTATTATTCAATTCTAAACACAAACAAAATATAGCAAAAAAAGATATTGACCCAGAGCTCTGTCTCTCTCTATCAGGTAAATACTACGTAGCAACGATGACTATGATCACAGCGTCCACTGCTTTGACCATCTTCATCATGAACATTCATTTCTGTGGAGCCGAGGCCAAACCGGTGCCGTACTGGGCCAAAATCCTCATCATCGACTACATGTCCAAGATCTTCTTCGTCTATGAGGTCGGCGAGAGCTGCACTTCTCCGTTCAGACAGATGGAGGAATCCGAGTCTTTCCACGGTCAGAAACTGAGCCAGAAGCTCCATCCCAAAGAGAAGCCTAAAGCAGCTCCGCCCCCCTGCTGCCCCGACAACGACAAATCGGCTGCCTTCACGCTGACCGTTGACCCCTGTGTTTACTGCAGCGGTGGAATCCTCGGGTGCGATCCGAAGCTGGTCTGGAATGTGGATTATATCGCAAACTGCTTCCGCGAGCAAAAGGCCACGTGCCTGAAAGTAGCCGAATGGAAGAAGGTGGCCAAGGTCATGGACCGAATCTTCATGTGGATATTCTTCATCATGGTCTTCATCATGAGCATCCTCATCATCGGGAAAGCACCTTGAACTGATTGGTGTGGCAGTCAGGTGAGAGACTAGAGCGCAGACGCCATATTTAATCGGACTGTTGACATTTTCAAGTTCCACTACCCATGCTTTTTTGTCCATTTTTTTCCAACTCAGTAAAACCCCCTAAATTTACATGGAAAACAATGATTTTCCTACTCAGTATTGTTGTCTTGTTTTTCAGTACAAATATCTAAACATTCTTAAATCAAGACACATTTACTGGAGAAGCAAAATGACTGATTTTTAAAAAGTATCAAAATGAAGTGTTTATTTTTTAAACAAGAACAAATATCTGCCAATCAGGTCAGAAAAATGAACGTAATTCAAACGGAAAACAAGATTATTTTTCTGACCCCTCTGGCTGATATTTTTTCTTGTTTAAATCATAAATTTGCCTAGTTTTTAGAAAATAAGACAATATCTTAAGTAATTTTCCTTTTAAAGTAAACATACCTTGATTTAAAGGAATAGTTCAACTAAAAATTAATTTTGCTGAAAATGTGCTCAACCTCAGGTCATCCAATATCAGGATGAGTTTGTTTCTTCATCAGGTTTGTATAAATGTGTCTCTGCATCAGTGTCTCAGCAATGGATGCTCTGCAGTGAATGGGTGCCGTCAGAATGAGAGTCTGATAAAAACATCACAATAATCCACAGCACTCCAGTCCATCAGTTAACATCTGGAGAAGACAAAAGATGAAACAAATCAATTAAGAGGCTTTTAACGTCAAACCGTTGCTTCCGGCTAAATTATGAGTCCATAATCCATAATAACGCTTTCTAAAGTTAAGAAAGACCATACTTTTACAATTATAATTGAGTTTTCTTAACTTCTTACTACAGCCGTTATGTTTTGATTCAGACAGATTGTGCTGTATTATGCATCATGCTGGAGCCTCTGTGTGTGTGTGTGTGTGTGTGTGTGTGTGTGTGTGTAAGATAATCTGAGTATTAATAATGCAGACTATTGCCTCTCAATGAGCACATCAGTTATATCAGTCTTTCTGATAAGAGATCCGCTTTTCTTCATTAGAAGGCTGTGACCCGTCTTCATTACAGGAGTCTCTCTCACACACACACATGCACACACACACACACACACGGCTGTGAATGAGGATATACCACAGACTTACACTGGTTTTATATGAAACTAATGATCATGCTCAGTGAATTATGTTGTCGTATTCACTTTACAGAAGCCCCATTTGTCACCTGTGTGTGGTGGGAATGTTTTACACTACATAATGTTTCATGTTTTTAGCTTATTGTGTTTATCTTCCATTTTTGCCATATGTATGTACTTCACCCTAATGGAGGTTTGTGTTGACCCAAAGTGAGTATTTACATTATATTTCCTTTTAAAACCATTCATACACTGATTTTGTTCTTCTGTTGATTCATTCATACATACTCTATTCATTCATACATATTAATTAATATGTATTTGATATGTTTTATTTGTCTCCTACAGTTCTATGTAGCTAAATCCAGTTTACAGTAAAAAAAAAAATATATATATATATATTTTTTTTTTTTTTTTTTTCCTAAGTTGTAATTGTTAGCCTCTACACTAGAAATATCAGATCCATCCCGGATGCCAGATCCTGTCAGAAAATATCCATTTTGTCTGGTAACAGAACAAGTAGTCAGCTAAGTTGTCTAAAACCTGTTAACAGCAAGTCTTGTCTGGTTCCCAAAACCGTATTAACAGTCTTCTATCAGTCAAGAAGTTGAAATCCAGTAAATCCAGTGAAGAGCAGAAGCAGGAGACGAAGTGAGGATGATAAAAAGAAGCAGAGTTTATTGAATAACATTAGTTGCATATGTTCCGATGCTCAGAATTCATCTGACGAACAAATCCAACAAGTGTTATTATATCAAAAGCAATAGTGATGGAAAATGACTGCTGCACAACAACATCCGGTGACGTTAAAAACCTTGAAAGGAGACATTCTCTGATCTCTTACTCATGAAGAAAAAATAGCCCTTGAAACCACACATCATAAGACTAAACAACTGTATAGTAAAATATAATATAAAGCATAATAATATAATATGAGTGACTAATCAATTAATGAATCAATGAAATGAGTATATAAATGGCTTAAATGATTATATGATTAAATGGAATAATACAATGATTAAATGATTATAAATGAATGAATGAATGAATAAAGAATATAAAAGAAAGAAAGTAAAATACAATGCAAATGTATGGTTGCATTTGAGAATCCTTCATTCCCCTTCTTAATCATATGAAATCATTTGATTACACAGACTGATTAAATGCAAGCAAACTTCCATAATCATCATTAAAACCATACTTTGAAAAGTTGGGGTGATCAGGCCATACTCTTCTCTTCTAAATGTTCAAAAGAACAGGGGCCTCATTTATAAAGTGTGCGTACGCACAGATTTGATCGTAGAGTGTGTTTACGCTTAAATCCACGCCAGCGCTCATATTTATAAAGACGGTCTTTGACGTGGAAAAGTGCTTAGCGTCACGTCAGGGTCTAAGCAGACGTACACACTTTTTATTGTCGGAGTATTGCAGGTTTTTTTTACATGTAAGCTGTTCTTGCAGCTCGCTGTTCTAAATTATGTTGATTGGTGATATTTTATATGTTAATGACATTAATTAGGAGTCGTTTACATGCAGAGAGCTGAAACCATTCAATTGCATGCAAGTTCAAGATCATTTGTGATTCATAGGTTTCACATCTGAAAGAGTGTTTTCTGTTCGTACGTTCATTCTATGAATCACACGTACGCATATTCGAGATATGATCGTAAGATCAAATGCAGGATGGTTTCTGCGCAACATTTTATAAATGAGGCCCCTGGTCTCTTCTGTCACACTGCGTACCAGCATCAGATTCACCTCATAATTTGGTACAACTGGAACTTCCAAAAATCATTGTGAAAGCATTATTTGATTACTTCAAGATTACTGGAGTATATTTTACAGAAAAATACAATTTCAGTTTCAAAATCTTACGTTTCATTCAATCTGTTAGTTGCTGTTTCTTTGTAATTATTTGTGAAATTTTACTAGCAATTTTTGAGCAAATGTCAATTTTTCAGTTTCAAAATTGAATCCCATATTTAAATGTGTATATCACTGCTGAAACGCTGCAGCATGTACATCCAGTAGCGGTATTAATATTAAATGGCATGGCATCTTATGCACAGAAGCCACTGACACATGTTTCTGTGTTTAATGGCACATCTGGTTTTCAGATGAAACATTTTCAATAAAGAAAACTCTAGATGACTAGAAAAACTAAGCCTTTTTAATTCTCAGAAACAACTTATTACATAGTTTTAATCATCCTTTGCTGAGATCTTGAGAAATTTAATTGATTCGATTTGCAGTTGATATGTTTTAATCGCTGATATCAGCTGTAGAAATGAATTTAAATGGGAATAAAAAAAAGCTGTCTGCCGAAATGTAACTGAAATGCTTGAAATACAATTATTATTCATAATTGAAATAAAATTACTTTTTTAATAAAATTATTATTTATTTGACGGATCTATATGAAAATAAACCAGATTAGGTTAGATGAACATGAACTTTGGTCTGAAAAGTAAGCTCACCTTTCATAAAGTTATTCCAACTAAACTTTATCAGTTCAAATAACCAAATTAGTCAAGTTGAAATACCTAATATTCTAGGTAAATAAAACTTAACTGAGTCAAAGTAAAAGATAACTTTAAAAGTTAAAGCTGCAGTCCGTAACTTTTTTGGGTTAAAAATGATCCGAAATCAATATTTGAGCAAGTACATAACCAGCCAGTGTTCAAAACTATCTCCTCACTTTAGCCCGATTCACAACGGTTATCTTATAATAATGTTTTCTAATTTGAGTGGTACAGGTAGGTTTTCGCAGGAGATTCGAGCATGGCACTGCGTCATTACGTCACGTCTGTAAACATAAAGAAGTTGTCCCGTGTAGTAGACTATATCACATGTGAGGATCCTGCAGGTGGAGGATCATTTATAGCCTTTTCTCACAGCAGCTGGAATAATTAAACATCATTTTGATGGCGGATCCAGAAAGGATTATGTGTTTATGAAACACATGTGAATGAAATTAAATTATATTCCAGTTTTAAATGTGCTTCTGATTACAGATAGCCTGGGATTACACAAGATTAGTATTTGAAAGAAAACCAGTTTGAAGGAAGATTAATTATTTTTTTGGGTTAAAAGAATTTCTTAATAAGAAATTTAAATGGCATGACAATTAGATATTAGACTGTACAGAAATTGAAATCTACACATTAATACACACAATACTCATAGTCAAGCAATGCTGATGATGTTAACATTAATAATCTGAGAATAAAGTATAACAATAATAATAATTTGCATGGTTTAATGTGATATGAGCTAACCGATCTTTAGATTAAATCACCATTGGTAGCGCAATTTATTGTAATGCTTTTTTCCTCAGTTGGTCAGAACAAACGTGGCAGACTTGTTACTTACTTGTTCAGATGACAATATACGGTGAAAAGTCTTATTTGGGTCATATATTCCAAGACGTAGGCTAGAATTTGTTATTGCGAAGTACAGTAAACATCCACACCGGTGCGGTGACTGACCGCCACACATTCACCTCAAAACATTAGATTCATCGGCGCTGAAGCAGTGCCGACTCACAACCCCACGCATTAAGATAATTCCTCACATGGCTGCAATTCTAGGTTTTCAAACAGAGATGGTGACAAGGTGGCAAAACTTACGGACTGCAGCTTTAAGTAAACTACAACATTTTTACAGTGTGGCCTGTGCAATCTGTTTCAACGAACCCTGGACCACAAAACCAGTCATAAGGGTAATTTCTTTTTTATTGAGTCTTATACATAATATAAATATATTGTAAATAAGCTTTCTATTGATGTATGGTTTGTTATGATAGGGCAATATTTGGCTGAGATACAACTATTTGTAAATCTGGAATCTGAGGGTGCAAAAAAATCTAAATATTGAGAAAATCATCTTTAAAGTTGTTCAAATGAAGTTCTTAGCAATGCATATTACTAATCAAACATTAAGTTTTGATATATTTACGGTAGGACATTTACAAAATATCTTCATGGAACATGATCTTTACTTAATATCCTAATGATTTTTGTCATAAAAGAAAAATCTATAATTTTGACCCATACAATGTATTGTTGGCTATTGCTACAAATATACCCAGCGACTTAAGACTGCTTTTGTGGTCAGGGTCACAAATATGATTGATCAGAAATTTGATTTTTGTGTGTGCGTGTGCGTGTGCGTGTGTTAGGGGGTGTTTTGTTTTCCAGAAATAATTGTGTCTAGACTAGGATATAGCACTTTTGTTTAGGAGGTTTAAGAAGAATGATAGATGTATTTCCATGTTTTTAACAGCCATAATACAAAAGATGAAATAATCAATATATACTGAATATACTCAGCATAAGAATGTGTAATTATCTCAATCAACTCATGCCAGCTTTTCATGCTGAATTGACAGGTCTCTTCAAATAATCAAATTATTTATTCACATAATTTTTTTTTTGTTAATCAAATTTTGGGAATCAAAATAGCTGTGCCCTATAGCCCCAGTTTTCCTTTTATTTTTCCTAACACTACTGCTGCTCCTGCTACTGCTGCTCCTGATACTGCTGCTCCTGCTACTACTGGTCCTGCTACTGCAGCTCCTGCTAATCCTGCTATTGCTCCTATTCCTACTTTTAGTATTGTTTTACTCCAGTATATCCTGCTTTGTCTAACAGCCTCCTGTTGGATCTTTTCCTGGGCTTGTTTATACATCTCATTAGTGTAGTGCTGTCCTCCATTCTCCTCCACCATCTTCTTAATCTTCTCCAGCAGTCCTGTGACCTGAGAGCGGTTCCTCATGTCCTTATTATTGAATGAGTGAAATCTGTCACCACACAAATGAACAAGAGCCATGAGGTCATTACTTCTTTTGATATACTCATCTAATGGTTTACCCATCAGCTGATCAGCGTGAGTGAACAGGACGATGGTGTAATGAGCAGCATCTTCTCCGAAGTTCTCCTGAATCCATCTCACTGTGTTTCTCTCCTCATTTGTGAATCTCACATCCAGTCTGATGACCAGCAGAAACGCATGAGGACCAGGAACAGACATGTCGATGCACTTCTTGATTTCACACCTCAGTTGTTCTTCTGACATTTCTGTATCAAATATGCCTGGAGTGTCAGTGATTTGGATGATCTGGTCATCAATCACTGCTTCTCCTCTCTCACAGGTTTTAGTAACTGACCGTAGTGAAGTAGCGTTATGAAAACACTCTTTATTCAGTACAGTGTTTCCAGTCGCACTCTTTCCTGCTCCAGTTTTTCCCACTAGAACAATCCTCAGATCTGGAAAACAGAGAAGAATATATTATATTTACACATCATTTACAAACAAACAAATAAATAAAGTTAAAATAATTGATCAGATAATATGTTTCAGATAACATGACATACTGTATTAAGGTATACATATCTTTCTCTGGATCTCAGAGAATCCAACCACAATTGTGTTACTGCAGTGTAACATATTAAAAACTCAGAAATTAATTTTACCATGTCCATGTCATACTCATCCTCATGTCATTCCAAACCCATAAAACTTTCTTTCTTCTGTGGAGCACAAAAGAAAGAGTGGCAGTGGAAGTCTGCTGTCTTTCAAGCTTCAAAAATGAAGAGACATACATTTATGCATTTAGCAGACGCTTTTATCCAAAGCGACTTACAGTGCATTCAGCCTATACATATGTTTTTATCTGTATGTGTGTTCCCTGGGAATTGAACCCATGACCTTTTGCGCTGCTAACGCAATGCTCTACCACTGAGCCACATTTGCATTTGAATGCAAATCATTTATTTAATGAAAATTCTGTGTTTGCATCTGTTCTTCTTATTCTTCAAAATGTCTTCTTTTAAAAAGTAAAGAACATCATATAGGTTTGGAGTGACACGAGAGAGAAAATGATGACAGGGTCTTCATTCATTCATGAATCACTTTATATTGGAAGGGGGAGTGTTATGATTCAGAAATGTAATAATATCATTATATGCATGTTTGTATTTAATGATAAAATAAGGGTATAATATTTATGCAGTGGACTGATTTAATCACAGCAGCAGAATGGATGGAGAAGTTGTTTGTTATTGTATTTAATTGAGCTCCTTAACAACAGTTGTGTTGTCATTTTGTATGCATCTTTCCGTGCCAATAGAGACAAACAGATCAGACTCATTTGCATATGCACAGGAGAGATACTGTCTTTTTTTTTTGAAAGGCACATTTTTTAACATGAGCAGGCAATAGCCTCTTTGTATGCTTTTAAAAGAATAAGTTTGTTTTTATCTAATTATATACTTTTAAAACATACTGACAAAACCATACAGCCATCTTATTCTGAATCCCTTTGCTCTCTATGCTTTCATACTGAGTGAACATGGCTGTGGAAAGGAAAGGTTGAGCATTGCTTCAAAAGGTTGTAACCAAACAAAAGAGAGTATTTATCTTTGCTTTGAACAAATGAGATCTGGTTCTGGACAGTTCAGGAAGATTAGTTCAGTAAGTTCCTTGTTCCTGCTTCTGCTTCCTAAAATTATAGGGTACAACAGGGCTATGCGGCAGCGCAAAGTTGATTCTGTGCTAACTTGATCTAATATTTTATGTTATTTTTAATGTTGTAGATTTAAGTAGCAAATTAGAATCGCTAAAATGAATGCATATATTTTGAGACAAAGGTCTTCTTAACAATTTTCATTTTTGTTTAAGATAATTAGAGCAACAATTTTTAAATAACGAAAGAATATGTAAAAGTTTGGTATTTGGGGTAAAAAGCGCCCCTGCTGTTGGGGCTAAAGGCGTAGTAATTAACATGATAATTAATAGATGGCTGACTTTTCCATTTGTTGACATGACATGGTTAGAAATATCATATATTATGTTGGGTGTCCATATTAGAAATAATCACCATGTTTAGAATGAAACCATCATATTTAAAAACATGATATTAATCATATCATATAAAAAATATATAATTTGTTGTTACTACTGTAAATACATATTCAATTATTATTGGATCTCCTTCTATGCTTTCAGAATCTTTACTTATTAAAATAATTTTGTGTCTGTATTTTAAAATATATTTTTTATATTAACATATTTTAATGACAGTATATTTATTGAACAAAAAAATATTTTATTTTTCAAAATAAGCAGAAAATAGTACAAACCTTGCTAAAGTGGTTGTTTTGAACAAGTATTAACTTAGACATTATTTTAAAAAACATTATTGTAGCTGCAGTATTTGTATCAATAGCCCGTGTGTGGGGTTAAAGACTTCTCTTGCCAGTGCACTTCATTTTATAAGATTTTTAAACAAAATAAACAACTTGAAACAAATGATTTATTTTCACACAAAATCTGTTGCTCCATTAATGTTCAATACAAATGTATATATTTTTTTCTGCAATTGTACATTTTAGGCGCAGCGAATAGCACATTATTTCTTAAGGTGGGCCTTTAGCCCCATTGTACCCTATTACACTTAGTTTGCCTTTATCAATAATTGTAAACAAATGTTCTTATTTAATGTTATTTCATGAACAGTACTTATGTAACACATTTACGGTGTGTTTTGTTTAACATTACCTAGGTAACATCGTTACAGCACTAAATTAACAATGTAGCTGACCTGAAAGGCACAATTGAATCATGATTATAAATATTTGTTGACCTGTATTCTATATCTGTATACTGTACTGTGTATTGCGATGCCTAGAACCAAAGACTTTGCTATTATATTTGTTACCAATATTCTCTTTATGTAATTAACAGAGTTAAAGATGATTCAGGGTTTCTTGCTGTTATCACTAAATCACAGCCTAATAGACCATTTCCAAATTCTGTTAATATAAATTACTAACCTTTATCTGATGCCATTGTTGCTTTAGTTCTGCTGTTGTTGTGCTGAGAGTGTCAACCTGACAGAATGAACCTGTATTTGAGCATTTACCTGTTGTTCTCCAACAAAAACTACACCCATCTCACTCTCTCATTCTTGTGGACAGCATGGACACGGAAACAGGAAATGTTCCATGTAAGACATTGTTTGAATAATTAAAATATATTATTTAATGTATAAATAAATAATAAACATGAGCATTATGATTTTATGTAAAGCTGCTTTGAAACTATGTGTATTGTGAAAAGCACTATATAAATCTGACTTGACATTTATGGATGGTTGAATGAATGAATGAATGAATGAATGAATGATGCACTTATATAGCACGTTTATTGTGTATTGCTGTACACCCAAAGCGCTTTACAATCATGTGGGGGGTCTCTCCTCAACCACCACCAGTGTGCAGCATCCACCTGGATGATATGACGGCAGCCACAGGACAACAGCGCCAGTGCGCTCACCACACACCAGCTACAGGTGAGAGAGATATAGCCAATCAAGTGGATGGGGATTATTAGGAGGCCATGATTGACAAGGACCAGTGGAGGGAATTTGGCCAGGAAACCGAGGTTATACCCATACTCTTTACGATGAGTGTCATGGGATTTTTAATGACCACAGAGAGTCAGGACCTCGGTTTAACGTCTCATCTGAAGGACAGTGCTTTTTTTTGACAGTATAGTGTCCCCGTCACTATACCGGGGCGTTAGGACCCACACAGACCACAGGGTGAGCACCCCCTGCTGGCCTCACTAACACCTCTTCCAGCAGCAACCTAGTTCCCTTTCGAGGGAACATCGAACTGCGTCCCCCCGTGTCTGAAACATACATACAAAAACACCACTTGTTGGCTGGCGACAGCCTATGACGTCACTACCGGCGCGACCACAGTATAAAGGGGTGCCGGGAAAATACATCATCCATCTTCTTTGTCTTCAATGACTGTTTTGTTTGAAGCGTGCATTCTACATTTACATTTACATTTAGTCATTTGGCAGACGCTTTTATCCAAAGCGACTTACAATTGGGGAATACATAAAGCAATTCATCTTGAAGAGGCAATCAGACAGAGCAAGTACTCGTAACACCAATTCTCAGTCATTGGTCAAATAAGTACAAGCTAGCAAGGGAAGGAGAGAAAGATAAAGGGAAAGTTTTTGTTTTTTTTTTAAGAACAAGTTTAGGATGAAGTCAAGTAGTGCCGAAAGAGATGAGTTTTCAGTTGTTGCTTGAAGATTGACAGGGATCCAGCATTCCGGATAGGGGTGGGAAGATTATTCCACCATCCAGGAATGGTGAATGAGAATGTTCTGGAGAGTGATTTTGAGCCTCTCTGTGATGATACCACAAGGCGTCGCTCACTAGCAGATCTCAGACTTCTGGAGGGGATGTAGATTCGTAATAGTGAGTGGAAGTAGGAGGGTGCTGAGCCTGTGGTCGTTCTGTATGCAAGCATCAGTGTCTTGAACTTGATGTCGAGCTGCCACTGGTAGCCAGTGCAATGAGATGAAGAGAGGTGTAACATGGGTTCTTTTGGGCTCGTTGAAGACCAGTCGTGCCGCTGCATTCTGAATCATTTGTAGAGGTTTGATTGTGTTTGATGGAAGTCCAGCCAGTAGGGCATTGCAGTAGTCCAGCCTAGAAACAACAAGGGCCTGGACAAGAAGTTGTGCAGCATGCTCTGTCAGGAAGGGCCTGATTTTTCTGATGTTGTGTAGCGCAAACCTGCAAGATCGAGCAGTCTTTGCAATGTGCTCTTTGAAGGTCAGCTGGTCATCAAAGATTACACCAAGATTTCTGACCGAAGTTGATGGGGTAATTATTGATGTGCCTAACTGAATCGAGAAGTCAAGCTGTAGAGTCGGAGTGGCAGGGACGAAAAGAAGCTCAGTCTTTGCCAGGTTGAGCTGTAGGTGATGTTCTTTCATCCATGCCGAGATGTCCACCAGGCAGTCTGAGATCCGTGCAGCTACCGTTGGATCATCTGGTTGAAAAGAGAGATAGAGCTGTGTGTCATGCGTAGCAATGGTAGGAGAAGCCTTGTGCCTGTATGATGGGTCCCAGTGATGTAGTGTATGTGGAGAAGAGGAGGGGTCCATGAACCGATCCCTAAGGAACCCCAGTGACCAGTTGATGTGCTTTGGATACCTCCCCTCCCCAGGCCACCCTGAAAGACCTACCGGTGAGATAGGATTCAAACCAGCGAAGTGGAATCCAAGTGATGCCCAGTGATGAGAGGGTGGACAGGAGGATCTGATGATTGACAGTGTCAAAAGCAGCAGAAAGATCCAGCAGAATGAGGACTGATGATTTGGAATCGGCCTTTGCGACTCGCAGGGCTTCCGTGACTGAGAGTAGCGCAGTCTCTGTTGAGTGGCCACTCCTGAAACCTGACTGTTTAGCATCCAGTTTGTTGTACTGTGAAAGAAACAGTGAGAGCTGGTTGAAGACAACTCGTTCGAGTGTTTTCGCTACGAATGGAAGGAGAGAGACAGGTCTGTATTTTTCTAAAAGAGAAGTGTTTAATGTAGGTTTTTTGAGCAGTGGGGTTACCCGGGCCTGCTTGAACGCTGTGGGGAAGATGCCAGTGTGGAGAGATGTGTTGATAATGTGTGTGAGCACCGGTAAGAGTGTGGGAGAGATTGCTTGGAGAAGGTGAAAGGGGATTGGGTCAAGAGGACATGTTGTAGGATGGCTGGAGAGGAGAAGTTTGGATACTTCCGCCTCGGTGAGGGGACAGAAGGAGAAGATGGGAGTTTGAGCAGTGGATGTGGTTGGTTGGAGGTCCTGTGTGTGTGGAGGTGAGAACTGGTTACTGATTGTTCTAGTTTTGTCTGTGAAAAAAGTGGCAAAGTCGTCAGCTGTTATAGAAGTGGTGGGCGGTGGTGGAGGGGGACAGAGGAGTGAATTAAATGTTCTGAAGAGATTACGCATGTCTGGAGCGCTGTTGAGCTTGTTGTGGAAATGTGAGGATTTGGCAGTGTGGACTTCAGTAGAGAAAAATGAAAGCAAAGACTGATACCTAGTCAGGTCCGACGGATCGTTTGACTTGCGCCATTTTCTCTCTGCCACTCTGAGTTTGGTCCGATGCTCACGAAGAACATCGGATAACCAGGGGTTAGAAGGGGCAGCCCGTGCTGGCCTGGAGGAGAGAGGACAAATGTCGTCTAGACAAGAGGTTAAGGTAGAGCATAAAGTGTCAGTAGCTGCATTCACATCCAGAGATGAGAAATGGGTAGGTGAGGGAAGAGAGGAGGATACTACAGAGGAAGGAAGGGAGGGGGAAAGGGAGCTTAGGTTACGTCTGAAAGTAACCGGTAAGGGAGATGGTGGCACCCGGGTAGCAAAATGTAAGGTAAATGTAATGAAGAAATGGTCAGAGATATGTAGTGGTTGTACCAGAATGTTATCTGTAGTACAGTTGCGTGTGTAAATTAAATCAAGTTGGTTCCCTGATTTGTGCGTGCTAGTAGTGGTAAGGCGTTTGAGATCAAATGAAGCTAGGAGTGAATGGAAATCTGTAGCATAAGGCCTGTCTAGGTGAATGTTGAAATCTCCAAAGACTAAGAGTGGAGTGCCATCCTCCATGAAATAGGACAGCAGGCCGTCCAGCTCCTCTAGGAAGGTGGATAGAATTTGGCCAGGGGGACGGTAGATTACTACTATCTGGAGTTTTATAGGAGCTGTTACAGTAATCGCATGAGATTCAAATGAGTTGTGATTGCCTAGGGGAGCATTCCACTGGTAAGAACAATTTTTCTACTGTTACTATGGTGAGCACTAGCAAGGCGTTTAAGAGATGTGTGCATCCGTGTCATCGTTATTTGACACCTGATGACACACACGATCTTTGCGTCTTTTGTGTGAGCGAGGAGCACGCACGCGATGTCCTCGAGGGGGCAATATGCATGCACTGTGAGCTTATTTCTATGAGAAAGCTCCGTTCTCGTCTGTCTCTCTCTTTTCGAGGAAGGAGGGGCAGCCGTCTGCTTCCCGCGACTCAAGACCCACGGGTGCCGAGGCACGGGGGGAAATGAGCTTGTGGGGCTCGCAGGCGGATCTGGCTGATGAGTTAGAGAGGGGGCTTTCCTTCTCACGCTCATCGGCCGCGAACGAGGGTGAGTTGCTGGATGATGATGATGCGATCTCTCTGACATCATCTGATCCAGCGGCTAGTGCTTTGTTGGGTTATGCCCAGGAAGAGCAGGAGATGTCTGAGGGTGAAAAAGTTGAGACTGAGCCCTCTCAATCCTCCTGCCCTGCGTATGATGAGTTGTTGGAGGTTATGGAACGTGCCACGGCGAGGCTTGACTTGCCGTGGAAGCGGGCCAAGATGGCGGCGCTGTGGAGTAAAAAAAAACAAAAAAAAAACGGTTTTCCTCTCACATCCATAGGTTTCAGCATACCAGTCATGCTGACATTAAGGGGATGCGTAAAAAACGGCTATGAGGGGATGCCCCCTGTGGAAGAGACGCTAGCCAGCTATCTCTCTGTGGGCGAGACATCCTCTCTCAAGGCTCCCTCCTTGCCATCTAAGCCCCTTCAAACGTGCGCAGCAGCAGGTCAGGCTGTCACTTCGTTGCACACGATGGCAGTGCTTCAGGCATACCAGTCTGATCTGCTGAAAGACCTGGATAAGGGCAGGATCCAGGTCTGAGCCCAAACAACACAGGGGTCCTGGCCTATCTCCGTCTGGACAGAGATGGGCATAGATGGCTAGTGTCGCGGCTCGTGCCCCTCCCCCGCCTGCGGGTAGGGCTAGAGGGAGGCGCGGGTCAAAGCGAGGTAGGCAAGATCTGTGAGATGTAATCCAGACGAGGCGTTCTCAACGCTCTCGTCCGGACCAGAGTAAGACTAAAAACATCTACTCCCTTCCCTCGGGGGGGCAATGTCATCTGCCCTCATCTTCCCCTCTCTAATTCCCCTGCAGCCACCGTTAACTCCAACCTGACCGAGGTTAGGTGGGAAACTAGATCTATGTTTCATAGAAACTACCTTACTGATGGTCCGGTGCACTTTCTAAAATCCACGTTGTGGTAAGATCGCACATCAAGTGTTTTGCGTTCTTTCTAAAATCCTGTATGGTAGGGGTTATGCACTGCGGCTTCGTGCCCTTTCTTTGAGTTGGTCAGGCCCCGGTTTCACCTTGGGCCCACTCTACCTATGTATTACAGTGATATTGACTTGAACAGGGTGTTGCTACCAAGGGTCTGTTGAGACATTTCCCTCAGTGAGCTCATGCAGAGCAAGCGGTAGCCCCTGGGTGACGGGCCAGGACCTAGCTACTATCCTAGGCACTTGGCCGTATTCCCTTAAAGGAATCTTTCTTATGATTCTAAGCCTTCGAGCTCTACCCTGGGTCCGGGAGTCCCGGCCCTTAACAGGTAAGTTTCAGGGTATGCAGCTCGGGTCTTTGGCCGTAGGGGATAATGTCACTGACAGCCGTCTAACCGTCCCAGGGGCAACTCCCTTAGCCGGGTAGAGTTGGTACTTAGTGCTCGCCTCTTGTGCTTGGCTTGCACTCCCCTCAGCATGGCGGCATGGGTACCCCTAGAGAACGCAGTTCGAAGTTCCCTCGAAAGGGAACGTCTCAGGTTACGTATGTAACCATGGTATCCTGAGAGTAGGGAACGAGACACTGCGTCCTCTAGGTGCGGTGCCATGCTTCGGACGCAAGCTTCAGAAGAAGAAGTGGATGACGTATTTTCCCAGCGCCCCTTTATACTGTGGTCGCGCCGGTAGTGATGTCATAGGCTGTCAGCAGCCAACAGGTAGTGTTTTTGTATGTATGCTTCAGACACGGGTCACGCTGACGGCGCCCCCCCCCATAGTGACCCCTAGAGGACGCAGTGTCTCGTTCCCTACTCTCAGTGAACCGTGGTTACATACGTAACCTGAGACGTTTTCCCAGGAGGTCTCCCATCCAGGTACTGACCAGGCTCAACCCTGCTTAGCTTCAGTGGGCAACCAGTCAAAGTCTTGGGCTGCAGGGTGATATGGTTATGTCAGCTTATTGCATTGTAATAGTGTTATTTATTTCAGTTATTCGGTCTTACATTTTAAACTATTTATCATGCAAAGTGTGGAAAATTAAAAAGACAAAGTGCAGTAAAAGAAGAATTAAAAGAACCAAAATTATGTAAATACAATAAAAAACTAAGATGAATAAAATACAGATTAAATAATTAAATATGCATATAAGAATGTCTGGCTAAAAGCATTTAAATAAGGTTTTAAACATAGAATGAACCATATCAAATGTTTTTTAGGCCATTTATGGGATTTTTGCAGCTGTCAGCTGTGATTGGATGGGGAAATTGGGTTAGTTTTCATTCCTTTTGGGAAGGTTTTGAGTCAGTTTTTGGCTGATTTATTTATTTATTTATTTATTTGGGACCTGGCGATCCTGTTTGGTCAGACCGTGACAGGTGATAATTTCACTGTCGATTTGCTGATAATGTGCCCTGTAAATACTAATTTAAAACTTTATACTTTTTGCCACACAGAGAATAAAAAAATAAATAAAAAAAAGCCAGTAAAAAAATAAAAAGTACTTGCTGCTAAATGACAAATGACCTAATATTAGAAGCTATCTAATCAGAATGATTAAAGAAAGTTTTTACGTATGGTTAATTTAATAAATTGTTGAATCGGAGAATGTGATCGATTCAGTCGTCAAAATCTCACTCCTGATATTATGTATAAATACTTTTCTTCAGCTCTGTTCACAACAATACAGGTGTTGTGCCCAATTCTGACCCCTGCCAGATTATTACCCCCCTAGTATTGGTAGGTTTAGGGTTAGGTGTGGGGGAGGGGTTAGGATTAGGGGTGGGGTTAGGATTAGGCAATCAGATAGCGATTTCAAGGAGAGGGGTAATAATTTGGCAGGGGGTCGAAAATGGGCACAACACCAGAATGAAGCGCAGTTCTGTTCTTGTCCACCAGACGGCAGCAGATCCTCACAGATTAAACCGAACACTTTTAGAAAGTTAGACACACTAGTGCTTTTATCTGAATTTATTCAGGGTGTGGTGACAGTTTTTAACAGTTAAACATTGCGTGCCGGGCTGAGGGAGTTTCTTGTCTATGAATCTATGATTGAACTTCTTATTCCAGCTACAGTAACACTGATTGAGAGCGCGTGTGTTGTGCTCGTGAAGCATCATTCCCGCAGACCCGCCTCCCGTCGCCATGGAGACGGAATCCCTGCGATTATAAACCTCTGCTTTTTGCTGTTTTTGTTCGCTAAAGTTTCTCAAACACACGCAGATTTATTCTTCTGATCGTGGAGACTATTCACAGATTCAGCGATGCTTTCATAAGAGCTGCAGGACTCAAGAGTTCCGGTGAGTAACATCTTCATGTCATTATTTAACATCCTGACACACTGATGTAAACAACCCTCCTGCAGTCATCTACGTGATATGATATTATCACCATGTTAGTGTTAATCACCATCATCAGTGAACAGTTACTCTGTTTTGTTTTGAATATCTCTGCTCTGATAGATGAATTATGTTGTGTTGGGAAAGGATGTGAAATTACTATATGGTTATTATATGTCACATGTGCTTGAAAAGTGCCTAAACATTTTGATTTCCCATAAAATTATATTTACATCGCAAAAATATCTGATTCTGTACAAAATCAAGTGTCTGTTCGTCAGTTTCAAATGCTTCATATCTGTTCCCCTCATTATTTTTGCTCATCATCATCTTTTTGTCGTGTTTTGTTGATAGAGTGTGTTTATGCATCTTTCTTTACAATGAATGGCACTTGATTTTATATTTTGTTGATGCAATGATCTACACAGTTTAAAAAAAGTGGGTTTACAAATATATTTGAGAGCAAAATAAATACAAGCAAACAAAAAAACACGTTCCTCCTCAATATTTTATCTTGTTTTCTGTCACAAATAATATTAAAGCAGGATACAATTACTTTAGCAGTGAAATCCCTTTAAGATATTAAGTTTTGTTTTAATTGTAAAATTAATGTTATGCTGAAAACAAGAAAAATATCTTCCAATGGGGGCAGAAAAATAAATTAATTCAAAGTGAAAACTAAATATTTTTCTTACTCATTAACATATTTTGTCTTGTTTCAAGCATAAACTATGAAACCTCGTTTCTGCAATGGGATAAAAAAAAAGTAATTGTGATTTTTTTATCATAATTATAAATAAAAGTCAGAATTGCACGATATAAACGTAGAATGAACATGAACAAAGAAACATGCTTCCATAATAAACTCAATTAATTTTGATATTTATTTTAGAAAACAAGACTAAAATAAACACATCTTTATTTAATAAATTAGTATTTTTATAATGGAAAACAATTATTAAGATTATTGAAATGATGAATTTGATGTGTTTGTGTGTGTATATCAGAGGATGGTCAGGAAAAGCAGCGTTGCGCGTCGTTCATCGAAGCGTGGCTCTCAGATCCCGGCTCTCGAACATCTCTCTCTGCTGGATCCGGCTCCTCCAGAACCTCCTCTACTCCAGACCGGTCCAGAAGAGAGTCCCTCCTGTCCAGACCGGGTTTACCTGCACGCGGCGGCCATCTTTCAGAGCACACACCTGGAGAAACCTCCCGCTCACAGGCTCATCAGCTACGGGAAGAGGTCAGAGGTCAGATTACCTGCTGCCAAGGACGAGGCGTCTCAGCGGTCAGCATATCAACTCGCCTTCAACACGCTCAAATGTAAGTGAATTGTGTTTAATAGAGAAATGACTAAATCCAGCAGCAAACAAAGTCAACTCCCAAAACACACTGCCACAAGTGCACTGCAAACATGATTTTTTACTTAGTATTTTTGTCTTGTTTTTTATTACAAATATCTAAAATTGAAACAAGTTACATTTTATTTACTTGAGTCTTGTTTTCTGAAAAAAAAGCATAAAATAAGAACAAATATATGCCAATCGGGTCAGAAAAACTCATTTAATTCAAAGAGAAAAAATCTGTTTTGGCAGATACATGTTCTTGTTTTAAGCATAAACTCACTTAATTTTGATGCATTTTTCAGAAAATAAGACTTAATATCAAGACAGTAAAGTCATTCTGCTTCTCCAGTAAATGTATCTTGATTTAAGAAAGTTTTATACTGGAAAACAAGACAAAAATACTGAGAATTAAAATGATTTCTTCCCAAAACCACAAATGCACTGCAAAAATGTTTTTCTTAAAGCTGCAGTCCGTAACTTTTTTGTGTTCAAAATGTGCAAAATTGATATAATAAGTGAATCCATTTTCCAAACCGTGTTTCTGGCTTGTCCTGAATCACTACGTACACGTATAATCAGTGTTTATATTCAGACTATTTAGACTGGTTCAGGTAGGTACCGCTGTACCTGTGTGATTCATCATAGACATAAACAGAGAAGTAGATCCGGCTACAATGTTCTGCTACAAGACGCACGCAGTTCTGTTTATTAACCTCTAGAGCGCCAAAAGTTACAGACTGCAGCTTTAATATAATCTTAAAAAACATGAGCAGATATGTTTTAATTTTTTTTTGGGGGGGGGGGGGTGATGAAAAGTGATTCTATAAGATGGTGATGTCAACTAAAAAAAGTTTATTATGAAGACAAAAGTTCTTCTTTAGAATAACGTGCACTGTTGAATCATTCATAAGAGCAGGAATGTGTTTTTAAAAAGTAAAAATCCAACTTACAAAAATATTTTCTAAAGCCCCGTTCACACCAAGCACGATAACGATAAAGATAACTATAACGATAACTATATTTGCGTCCACACCAGCGAACGATATCTCTGTTTATTCTAAGCGCAGGTGCGTCTGTCGCTTTAAATTCTCGTGCACATTATAGCAGGATGGATTCTGATTGGCTGTCAGTGTTTTTATCGTTCATCAGCAGGAAAAAAAATCGTTCTGGAAGTGATTCCAACGATATCGTTTCTCTGAGCCTTTATCGTTATAGTTGTGGTGTGGACGCTGCTATTCTTTAATACTGAGAACGATTTTTAGAACTATATCTTTATCGCTATCTTTATCGTTATCGTTATAGTTATCGTTATCGTTATCATTATCGTGCTTGGTGTGAACGGGCCTTAAGAGCGTGTTGCTAATGTTCACATAACGTTATTTCTCAATGTTCTTTGGATGTTCAGTTTTTTAAATGTTTCTTGGTTATGCAAATGTTAAAGGAACATTCCATTTTATTGTTTTGCAGACATTATTGGAATGTTACTTTTGAATGTTCTCTGAACGTTCTAAAAAAAGTAGCATTTAAAAACATTAAATGAACATCCAACTGAAACGTTCAGAAATAAAACGTTTAGTGAATGATGTATAAAGATGTCGTTGTGCTAATGTTTTGAGAACACTATTAAAGACCAGGGCCCGTATTCATGAAAAATCTTAGTGCTAAGAGTTGCTCCTAGTAACACAATTCTAAGAAAATTCTTAGAAATGTGGGTGTTTCCTCTTAAATTTAAAGAAAAGATCCTAGTAAAGAAAAAAGTAATTCAGAAAGCATCTTAACCCTTAAAAGAGGTCTTAAGGTCCCAAATTGTTAGGAGTACGGACGAGGACTTTTAAGAGGCTTAAGAGTTTCTTTAGCAGCAGAGAAAATAGATGAAACATGAAGAGGGAGAAGAAATGTGTTGCACACAATGCATGACAGTGAGTTAATAAGATGCTACACATTAGATCGTGCAGGGATCATGTTTGTGACGATCTTATTAGAGACACGCTAACATCTCCGACACCGCGCAGAAATGCCATAGCGCCAGAAATGGATTTAATCACTACATTAACATATTTGGCAACTGGAAAAATGCAACTATGCAGCAGCGATGATTTGGGTCTGTTACAGCACTTTCAGAACCGTATTATGTCGCTGTTCATTTCCTATAAAATACGTTAAGTATGACAGCATGGTAAATAAAAAATAAAGAATATAATGTGTGTGTGTGTGTGTGCGAGAGAGAGAGAGAGAGAGAGAGAGAGAGAGAGCGGTAAAACAGGAAAAATTACGCTTGTAATTTCAAAGTGAAGGCTTATAATAAACCCTACTCTTAAAAGCGCTCTTACTTCCTTCTTGGACAACCAACCAATCACAGTCTTCAAAAGACTGTGTCATAGCTAGCAACGGGGTCAGCCCCGCCTCCTCACTAAGATAACAGTGTTTGTCTTTTCCTCGCTCAGAGTTGCTCTCAGATTGGTCCTGAATCACTTTTAAGCTAAGACTCCTAGCTAGAAATTTTTAAGCTAAATTAGGAGCTCTCTGAGAGGATTCTTAGAATCTTTATGAATACGGGCCCAGATAACTTCGACTTAAAGGGGACCTAACGCACACAGTTTCACCCAATCTCATGTTAATCTTGAGTACCTATAGAGTAGTACTGCATCCTTCGTATCTCATGTTTTATCATATTTATAAAACAAAGATACAGATTTACGATTCTCTCCGAAAAAAGCCAAGCTCCTGGAGGCGTGCCGTGTGGGCGGAGCTAAAGAGTGAAGGCGTGTCGTGGGCGGAGCTAAAGAGTGAAGGCGTGTCGTGGGCGGAGCTAAAGAGTAACGAGCACTTGTGCCGATCGCCAACAAAACAGTCATTTGATGCCGTTTTACTTACCATCTGCAGTTCTGAATCATGACCGGGATCTTTTATAGCTGGGACCGCTCCATCTTTCAGTATTAAACGATGTGCAAATCCAGCGTCGAATTGGGCCTTGTTTATAAAACGTTCGTCAACAAAACACTTGAGAAACTCCATTGCTGCTCCGGAAAAACAAACTATATCCACTGTTCACGTAACGGTGGGTTGTTTTGGGAAGCTGAACAAGGTTATCTTTCCCTCACAACCAAAAACACACTTCTTTAGAGACGTTCTTCCCGAGCGAGTCCCGTGCAGCGCTGCCTACTGAAGCGCGTTGATGTGCGCGCTCTTGCTCTCGCTCCGGTCGATGCGTGCACGGGCGCGTTCTTCCGGGAGAAATGCCCATATAAGGAGTTCCACCGTCGTTTACATCATCAAGAACAACGATCGAAAAAAACTCTCCAAAACTTGTACGAACCCGGAAGTGAGATTTTTGGCACAGAAATACTCTGTTATACGTCCACTTTTTTTTGGAAACTTTGTCCATGCTTAGCATGGGAATCCAACTCTTTACCAGTGTAAACAACTCTGAATGCATGAAACAGCATTGTACCCCCCTTTAATGTTCTATTAACATTATTGGAAAAACGTTTGTTTAATAACATTGAAATAACCTTGCCAGAACATTCTGAGGACGTTCCCTGTTTAATAGGGTGAATTGTAATTTCACATTGACTCTCATTGAAATGCAGCCGTCATATTGAGTGTTATGTTTATTCCATTCACTGTTGATGGAGTGGGCTGGTTCATGCTGGTTAATGTGTTCTGAGGCAGAAGTTGCAGATTTCGTCCCGTGTGATGGTCAGTATCTGTTAGCACTGTGTCGTTTTAGCAGAATATTTAATCTGCTGGTTCTTTAATGAGCACCGTACATGTCTGCTAAACCACAACTAACTAATGAGTCTCTTTGTGCTCAAGAGACTGAGACCGAGTCAGTACAGCACAACACACATTCTGTACTGTGTGAGGATCAGCGCTGGGTAATGTGTCACAATTAAACCTACACTAAACTAACAATGTGTTATTAATGAGAAAGTGCTAAATCAGGTTCTCAACTCATGTCTTTACCCAGACAGACTATACTCTGTTTTTAATATATATACATTTTATTTATTCTATATTTGAGTGAAGATACATTTACTGGAGAAGCAGCATGAGTTCGGATATTAAAGGGATCGTTCACTCAAAAATGTAAATTCTGTAATCATTTACTCCTCATGTCGAACCAATGCTATAAGACTTGGGTTCATCTTCGAAACACAAATTAAGACATTTTTAATGAAGCTTGAGAGTTTTCTGTCCCTCATATTAAAGTCCAGGTAACAAAATCCCCCCAAAAAGAGCTAAACGGGTAATAAAGGCATTGTAAAATGAATTGAATGCTGTAAATCTTGTGAAGAGATACAACCAGTTTATATGATGAACAGATTTAATTTAGGCTTTTATTGACACATAAACACAGAGTGAATCACACAGGCCCTATAGGATATTCTGTATTTACCATGTAAATACAGAATATTATCCATGTAATGTTTGGATGTAAATAAAAATCTAAATTAAATCTGTTCATCATGGAAAGCAATCATATCTCTTCAGAAGACTTGGATTAAACTGTTCACTATAGATTCATTTTAGGATGCTTTTATGACCTTTTTGGATCTATTAGGTTTGTAAACTCAGGTTTCATAAAGCAATATCTTAATTTGATTCTTATGTGTCTTATGGGTTTAGAACAACATGACGGTGAGTAAAAGAAGACAGAGTCATTATTTTTCAGTGAACTATCCCTTTACGTCTTGTTATTAGGGGAAAAAAATTAAATGAAGCAAGTTTACACTTAAAACAAGAAGAAACTATATCTGTCAGTTTGGTAAGAGAAAAGCCTCAAAGGGGAATCAAGATTATATTTGTTCTTGTTTTAAGCGTAAACTTACTTCATTTTGATGCATTAAAAATAAAGACTTAATCCCCTGTTTCACAGACCAGGCTTAATCTAGTCCCAGACTAAAATGCATGTTTGAGCGGTCTCAACTGAAAACATCTTGCTCTGACATCTCTTAAAATATCTCAGTGTCACTGTTCTGTGTCAATATGCACATCTTAATGTTTTCTTCCAAGGCATTTTTGTAAAAGTTGCTTAAATATCTTAATTATCTAAGGCCTAGTCCTGGCTTAAGATAAACTCTGTTTGTGAAACCGGGCCAATATCTTATAAATAATTTTGCATCTTGATTTAAGAATGTTTAGATATTTGTACTGAAAAATGAGACAGAAATACTGAGGAGGGAAAAAATGCAGTGCAGCAAACCTACAGGGAATGTAAAAAAAAAAAAAAAAAAAAATGTAAACTTTAAAAAATGAACATTTAAACTCATTTTTGATAAGAACGATATCATTACTTTTTCATAATATATTTTTGTTAATTTATCTGCATTTCTCATACAGTTCTTCTGTGTTTAAGATGAGTCTTAATCTGGAAGAAGGCGATCAAATCACTTTTTTTATCTCTTAAGTTCTTTCATGTAAGTATCAGTTTTAGCTCAGCTTCTTCTCCGGATCATTTGGTGAGAGGTGTTTGAGTATATTTTGAGATTTCAGAGCCCAGTTGTTGAGCAGGAGAAGCGTCTGAGAATCAACAGACTTATTTAAACATGTCCATTTGCTTTCTATTTAATCACATTGCTGTGTTAGAAACATTTGAGACATTAATGAGATCTCATTCATGAGTCAGAATGATGATGGATGGCTCTGTGAGCTGAATTGATAGTGATTTGAATTAAATATCTTCATTCTGCTACCCATAATGCAACAGATCAGTCGACCAATCACCTGCTGTCTGAGCTGCTCGGGTGATAAGGGCGTCTGCCGGACGATGTGATGAGATACGGAGATTGATTTCTCTGTGTGTGTCGGTGAAGAACATGTGGTCTTTATCAGTCCATCAGTGTCCGAGTGTGGATAAACACTAATCCTACATTTCCCAGAATGCCTTTCTGCTGTCCTCCGCAGGTTTGACGCCTCATCAGCATTCATTAGGCATAATTAGGAGTTAAGACATGATCACAGATGTCTCACAAACGTCTCTGGGCCTTTACATGCACCTTAATTAGAGGAGCTAATGAGATGCAGATGCTCGGGGTGAATGTTAATATGAAAAGCTCATTGTGGCGTGATGAGATCGCACAATAAATACAAACACAGTCTCTGAAGAATATGATACTCTGATGCTGTTTAGGGTCATTTTCAGTGGAAGTGTAATAAAATAAAATAATTATTTTATTTTACAGAACAATTGTAAAATAAAACATTTTATTAAATGTAAAAAAAATATTATTGTTATTATTATTATTATTATAATTATCATTAAAAAATATATATACTATTATACTGTAAAAATTGAGTTTTACAGTACAATTGTAAAAGAAAATTATTATTAAATAAAATCTTAACAATATATTGCTATTTGAATACTGTTATTCTGTAAAAATGTAGCATTTAATATTTTTTTTTACAGAACAGTTGTAAAATAAAATTATTATCATTATTAAATAAAATATAAAAATATTACTATTTTAATACTAATGTTCTGCAAAAAAAAGGGTATTTTTATTCTGGTCAGCTTTAATACTCATTCTCAGAGGTTTAATCACATCACTATCAGCACTAGTACTAGTTATAATTGACTTAAACAGCACTAAATGTTAACAGTTGAAGGCTGTATAATGTTGAAGCATGTTTAAAAGCTGATTTTGCACCAGTGATCTCTGAGAACAGCACGGTCAGATGAGATCAGAACTGAGAATGAAGCTTTGATATCGATGTGGCTGTTTAGGTTTGGTGAGCATGTTTCACATGAGACCGCACACCTGGGAAAACCTGCTTTAATCTGTCTTAACTCCACGCTGCACAGTCAATACACACACACAGACGTGACTCACATACACACTAGCTCTGTGTGTGCTGGACACACACACACACACACATCAGGAGATCTGCAGAAAAATAGTTTTGCATTCGCCCTCCCAGTGATTTTGCAGTGAAAAATACATGCAGACAGATGCAAGAGTGAAAAGACTAGTATTGTAAGCAAACTTTGCAATTAAAATGTTGTTGTAGATGGTTAAATTGGTTTGAATTTGCAGTGAAAATGTGTTGTATATGGTTAAATTGGTTGTAAAGGGTTAAATTGGTTTGTATGTGACTTTGGGGGAAGTCATGACCTAATGGTTAGAAAGTCGGACTCGTAACTTAAAGGTTGCGAGTTCGAGTCTCAGGTTGGCTCTCGATTTGAGCTATTTCGTCCGCAATCATTGAAGTATTCGGTTTCTACAGCGACTCATTTGTCGCACATCGTTCTCTTTCTATGAAACCTGTAAACCGCATTCACCGGTTCTAACTCTATAGCGGCAGCAGCTCTATAGCGGTTTACCCGAGCATTGCGATTCTTTCGTTTTTACTAGAATACAATCAAATGGCTTTCCCAACTCATTATTTTCCGAGCCAGCAATTTAACGTGAAACCTATGAAAATGGTTTTAAAAGCACATAGCGCCATAGTTTCATCACTTTAGATTGTCGCAGTGACCGTCTTTTTGCAGTAAAGTACCTGTGATAGTTTAATGAGAGGGAAGATGACATGAAGCGACGCGAGGTGAACAGATGAGCGCACATGTGCCTTTACAGCTCCCGATCGGGCCGAAGTTCACGGGATTGTGTCCACAGAATGATAAGAGCACACGTTTTAACATATTATTATATTATTTCACACTCAGTATTTTAACTTAAGCACTGCAAGCAATGCATACAGTGCCGGACATTACTTTAAAGGAATTCCTTAGCTTATTGTCATTACTGTGGAAGCCAACAACAGCACAGCTTAACCCTCCGCACATATTTATATTTAGTTATATTGAAAAAGTTTCAAATCAGTCGATCTTTTTTACCCTGTTTTAACATGTATTTCTATGGAGACAGGCCGTAGCTGTCGGGCAAGATTGCAGCGGTGGCACATAATATACGTGTTCTGATTGGTCAGATCGCCTGTCAATCAAGCTCTTTGCGAATGGTAAATTGTAGATGGTTAAATGGAAGCAAGACTGAAAAGATTTCTGGATTTTGGTGTGTAGATGTGGTTTGATTCTCTCTTTCTCTCTTGTTGAATATGAGATCAAATCCATGAAATGCAAATGAAGCAGGCTTCGGTTGTAAAGGGCAGAGACTTTATTGGATCACGCTCACTCTGCACTTATAGGCGTGGAGGGCATCTGCATGATTCCTCTGCGGCTTCATCAGTTTTCATCAGGTTTCTGAGTGCAGAGACACGTCCGGAGGAGATTGGAGCTGAATTGTCTCAGGGTTCGTGGGATTGTTGCAGTTCACTGGAGGAGATAAAGGAAATCCACAGGGTTCATTGTGATTTTGTCCTTGAGCAGCACAACGGTTCCCCTGCCAGAAATACCGTGGTAAATATCAGCCTGCAGGAGATCCAGAGCATGGTACTCATGCAAACGGCCTGATTAAAGCTCTGGGCCGAAATGAGTCGTTTCTCACGCTGGGTTCCTTCTCTTCTGGCAGATAGATGAGTGTGTTTGTGTGTGTTTCACACATCTAAGAGATAAAGTAGAGAGATGGAGCTCCGTTCATTGTGTTCATCTGTCACACGCTCATATTTCTCTTTTTCCTTTCATTTGCTGTTCTTTTCTCTGCTGTCGTCCATCACTGGACTCTCTCCGTGTCACATGACTCCGCCCAGAGTGATGACATCATTGATCTTGCATCATGACCGATTGTATAACGCAGGGGGGTTCAATCTTCTAAATGCCCCCCCCCCCAAAATGTAAAAATAAAAATTATGATCTTCCATTATAAAATTTAAAAGGCATCTGTATAGGTTCTTACATAAAGACTCAATTTATCCTGCA
This sequence comes from Aspiorhynchus laticeps, assembly GCA_023376895.1. Lineage (NCBI taxonomy): Eukaryota > Metazoa > Chordata > Actinopteri > Cypriniformes > Cyprinidae > Aspiorhynchus > Aspiorhynchus laticeps. The sequence continues at coordinate 3,024,253 of CM041813.1, forward strand.
AAAAAAATTATATTATAAACATGTCTAAAATGTTGTTTGGAAAATTGTTTGTTTCTATTAATAGAAATTAGATTAAATTAAATTAGATTACGTTATTATGTTTCTTTCTACCCTTTATAGTGCTGTATTTATATACTTTTATTTGAAACAGAATTAAATTACTTATTATCTATTTATTCACTCGTTTATTTACTTATTTTAATCTAATTATTTACTTTTTGTTTTATTCTAATGTTTACTTGTTATTTATGTATTTTAATAAATTGTTTATGTATTTATTGTTTATGTATTTTTTTTTTTAATTATTTGTTTAATTACTAATTTATTTACTTATTTATTTTAATCTAATTATTATTTTTTGTTTTAATATAAAGTTTTTTTGTTTATTATTTATTTATTTTTAAATTAATTTTAATAAATTTTGGTTTATTTAAAACCATCTAATTTAAATGTTATTTATTGGTTTATTTGCTAATTTATTTATTATTGCTTTTAAACTAATTATTTAATTTATATTTTATTTATTTATTATTTATTCATTTTAATTTAATGTTTGATTATTTATTTAGTTAATTTAATCAAAATTTTGGTTTATATTTATTTTCATTTAATTTTAAAATGTATGTATTTGTTTATTTGCTCATTTATTTCATTATTTATTTTAATATATTTTTATTTATTTTTATTTTTATTTAGTTGTTTGTTTTAATCCCATGTTCATTTATTTTAATTTAATTATCTAATATTTATTTTTTTGTAATCTTATTTATTTATATTAAAAAAGTACACTTTTTGTGTAAACATTACCACTGACCCCTAGCACCCCTGGGTGTCCCTGGACCCCAGTTTGAAAACCTCAGGTCTAACATCTTGACTTAATCCAGATTTATGACTCCACCCACAGTCCTGACCTCATGGCTCCTGCTTTGCTCCTTCGCTCCTCCACACAGAGCGATTAATGCTCCTTCTTTAAACCAACAACCTTCAGCAAGAACTACTTTGCTAAACACGGTGTAATCTCAGTAAACGGCCCTGAACAGATCAGCGTTTCTCCTCAGCGGTGCGATAAACATGAGCTCCAGACCATTAGTGAGGCTGCAGATTTATTCTGCCAGGTGTTTCTCCACCGAGAGTTTGGCTGAGGAGCTGCTGTAAATGTGATCTATGTCATGACCATCGCTGGAGTTTGTATCGCTCTTGTGCTTTTCCAGACTCTTTCTTAGTCCCGCCCCTGCTCTCCTCTGATTGGACAACAGATGTGCTGTGGCCACGCCCATATGCAGTGCTGATTGCTTTATTATTGGAGGAACCCCCAAACAAAACAAACATCATGTGGTTTCTTGTGTAAAGACACTATTTATACTGTGGAAAATAATAGTATAAATATGTCTAAAATATTATTCGGAAAATATTTAGTTTCTATTAAGATACATTATTATGCTTTTTCCTATCGGACTGTTTATTTATTTATTTAGTTTAAAAAAAATCTGATTACTTATTAATTTTAGTTTTAATGTAATGTTTATTTTAGCCTAATTTGTGATTATTTTTTATTTTAATACAATTTTATTTATTGTTTATTTATTTATTTTTGTTTTCATCTTCTTTTTTTTTTTGCTTTAATCTAATGTTTGTCATTTAATCTATTTTTGATTATTATTTTGATCTCATTTGTAATCATTTATTTATTTATTCCTTAATTTACTTATTTTATCTTATGTATTTATTTTTGTTTTATCAAATGTCTATTCATTTATTTTAATCTAATGTTTTATTCTTTCTTTCTTTCTTTATTTATTTTTAAAATCATTTTATTTATTATTTATTTACTATTTTTTGTACTTATTAATTTTAACCTAATTTTTGAATATTTATTTTAACCTATTTTGTATTTATTTATCATTTATTTATTTGTTTAATTACTCATTTATTTACTGTTTTAAAATCTAATTATGTGTTTATTTGTTTGTTTTAATTCGATGTTTATTTATTCTTTATTTTAATCTAATAATTGATTTTACAATATTTATTGTTAATTTCTTTTCTGTAAACATTCCATGGACCGCCTCTCTCCTCTGATTGGATAAGAGCTGTGCTGTGGCCACGCCCATACGCAGTGCTAACTGCTTTATTAACAGCTGATGTGCTTCACTGGAGGTCATTATCTCTCCTGCCTTCAGTCTGTGTTGTAGATTTTAAATGTTTGAACACAATTAATCGCTTAATGAGTCACAGATCAGAAGGTTAATGACTGGCTCATGAATCACGTCCGAGGAGGAGATATTTCCTCCTATATTAACCCTCTCTATGTGAATTTATGATCATATTTGCTGATATTTCTTGCCCACACACAGTGACCGGTCCTCTGTCAGGCCGGATGAATGGGATGTGTGTGGTTGTCATGGAAACGGCTGATGAGCGGAGCTGTCAATCACGATAAGAGCCTTATCTTCGCTCTCACACACATCATTCACACGAGTCCTGCAAGAGTCCTTAAGATGCTGCGGCTGTACCTGCTCAAGATCAGCGTCCCGCAGGAGCAGCTATTACAGAAATCCCTCATGACTGATTTCCCTTTTACTCGCATGCAAGCGTTCAGGAGAACTCCCGGCTCTCTCTCTGCGCTCGGGGAGACAGATGCCTGCTTTATGATATGTAATTCAAGCTCTATTCTCCAGAGAAATGAAATAAAATTTAATTAGGTTCTCTATTTTTACTCACTCGGGGAAAATGAGCTATAAAAGGTATTTGTGCGTCCTCTGCCTTTGATCTTTTTAAGGTACACAAATATAATTTTTGCTGAATTATGAATTCATCAGTTCAGAGGTGCAGTGAATGTGGGAGGTTTTATGTTTAAAGGAGTATTTTTCACTCTCGTGTTGTTTTGCTTCTGTATATTTTCTGTATTGCTTTAATCTTCAGCAGAATGAATATTAAGAGAATTCAGATGGTGATTGACGCCGTCAAAAAAGTTGTTTTTCATCAATTAAACAGATGATCTCAATCTAAATGTGTCTTTTCCTCACACAGATGTACAGTATGTCTTCAGAAGGCTTGGTATAAAGCACATTAGTCACATTAACTACTGTTTATTGTGTGTTTTTGGCTCCTCTGTTCCTTGTGTGGCTATTAGTTTTATTTATGTACCGTTATAATGTTTATTAATATTTTGAATTAGCTTTTATTTGAATGTTTTCAGTTTTATTTTGTTATGTGCCTTTGTCATTTTTTTCTATATAGCTTTAATTTATTTCTGTTTTAATTTTAGTATTAGTAATTTAGGTACTTCAAGTTAACTTAGTTTAAGTTAGTTAGGCAACCTTTCAAGTTTTTCATCTAATTTTTATTTTATTTTTATTCACTGAAAATGTATTTTA
>CM041813.1:3030129-3040129 GCA_023376895.1 Aspiorhynchus laticeps
GTGTGTGTGTGTGTGTGTGTGTGTGTGTGTGTGTGTGTGTGTGTGTATCAGTGTGCGGGTTTATGTGGTTTATGAGGACACAAATTTGTATAATGACATGGGTATGACAGAGGTATTACAATTTGAAGGTGTTTTATGAGGACACAGCCTATGTCCCCGTAATTGAAAAGGCTTAAAAAACATACTAAATGGTGTTTTTTTGAAAATCTAAAAATGCACACAGTCTCCTGTGAGGGCTAAGTTTAGGTGTAGGGTAGGTGTAGGGCAATAGCACGCACAGTTTGTTCAGTATAAAAACCATTACGCCTATGGAGAGTCCCCATAAACCACAAAAACCAACATGTGTGTGTGTGTGTGTGTGTGTGTGTGTGTGCATGCGTGCATGCGTGCGTGCGTGTGTGTGTGTCCTGCTCTCTAATGGGTCTGAGCTCTTAGGTCAGTAGCGCTGAACCCATCAGAGACACAGTTACCCAGCGACACACAGGAATCTCAGGGGTCTGAGTCTGACCTTCACTGAGGACAAACACAGCAGAATAAACCCTGCAGCAGCTGCTCATGATTATGCCTGAGAGAAGACTAAACGAGAGGAAACTCGCTGGAACAGTCCGTACGATCCAGAGAAACTTCTGAATCCAGAGCTGCATTTAAACCACTAAACTGAGCACTTACTCAGACTTATGCAGCAGAAATGTGTTTAGACACGTGGAAACACTGGCTGAAAAGTGAAAAAAATTACTAAAACTTTAACTACAAAATGCGGTTACTCGCCTCAAGACAAAACAATCGCAATCTTATCTTCTTCGGCTCCCCTCAACCAGCACTGGCCTCGGCCAAGGCCGCTGTTGGAAAATCAACCCTGGGAAGAGCACTGCAGTGAGACGCTCTTGCGTTCCTCCCCCCTTCCACAGACACCTGCTGATTACAAACTCTTACACATACACACATATATACAGATATGCATTCACCTCCCCACCCCCGATCCCTCGCCTCCGTCGCTTTGTACCGCCAGCCTGACAAGCGGGTCTGTGACCAGCGCTAAGATTGGCTGCAGGACCGGATGGTGCTTGCCGGAGCTGGATTACCTCCCCTGTTGCAAAGTCGTGTGTCTATGCTGTATTATGTGCTTTTGTTGCTGAGGTGTTTTTCCTGTTCTCACACTGTACTCCCCAAGGAGCATAGTCTGGGGGTTATTTTTTTTCTCCTCCCCTTCCTCATGTTATGCTGTATTTTTCTTCAATACCTACATTTCACTACTGATTATACCCTGTATGATTGTGTATGTGACAAATAAACAAGAACCTTGAACCTTGAATTTCAATGAAAGTGAAAAAAATAAAACTACTAATTATTCAAAATAATTTAAAATATTAATATACACTTAATATATTAATATCAATTATACTAAAATAACACAAAACACACACATTGACAACAGGAAGTTGTAAACAGCTAGTTAAATTATATTATATTATATTATACGAGTTTAAAATGTATACTTTTACACTTTTTAAACTTTCTGGATCATTCAGAAATTTGTAAACACCCAGTTCTTAAATTATATTATATTATATGCATTTTATACCTTAATTTTTAAAATTAAGATACATTGAGTAGTAGCAAGTTCTTTAGTCATTTATTATCAAGTTAACTGTGTATTTCTCTTGCATATATTATTCTATTTTCCTCTTTAAGATGCATCTCTTGATGTATTCCTCAATTGTAAGTCTCTTTGGATAAAAGTGTGTGCTAAATGAATAAATGTGAATATAAAGGAAAGCCTCTCTGTGTGTCTCTCTGCAGCCGGATCACAGCATGAGTCTGGTGGCCGTCATGCTCACTGACTTAATGGAGAGGAAGTTCCTCCCACGCCTGCCAGCGGCCAATCAGGAGGAGGAGGACGTGAAGGCTGTGCAGGAAGTGGAGGCGTGTCTGCTCAGGTGGGTCAGAATTACAGACTACTCACTCTTCTGCACTATATAGACTGGATACTGTGCATAGGATGGACATTTTGTGAATGTATGGACTTCCAGTGAGATGAATGATCTAGAACAATAATTTCTATAATTATAATAAGAATGAATCATATTCTAAATAATAAAAATAGTACATAATACTATAAAAATACTAAAATAATACAACTATGTATCCCCCCCCCTCTAAATTACTGTTGTTTTTGATTTTCTTCCTCAGTATTTTTGACTTAAGTGAGTTTATACTTAAAGTTATCATTATTTATTTTTTTTAAATCTGCCAATGTGGTCATAAAAAAAAAAATCTTAATTTAAAGGAAAAACGGTAACACTTTACAATAAGTTGTCATTTGTTAACATTAGTTAATGTATTAACTAACATGAACAAACAATGAACAATGCATTTATTACACTATTTATTAATCTTTGTTCATGTTAGTTCACAGTGCATTAACTAATGTTAACAAACACAACTTGTGATTTTAATAATGCATTAGTGAATGATGAGATTAACATTAAGATTAATAAATGCTGTAGACGTATTGTTCATTCTTAATTCATGTTAACTAATGTTGTTAACTAATGTTAACTAATTAACCTTATTGTAGTGTTACCAGAAAAACGAGTTTTATTTTTCTGACCCCACTGGCAGATATTGTTTTTGTTTTAAGCATAAGGTCACTTAATTTTAATACATTTTCCAGAAAACAATCATTTAAAATTTAAGTCATTTTGTGTTTAAAAATATTTAGATATTTTACTGAAAAACAAGACAAAATATTTGTTTAGATTTTTTTATTTTTTTTGCAGTAGAGTTCATGAAACTACTGAAGAAAAAGATATATAAAAATAAATCATTCTTAAATTAATTAATCAATACTACCAGTTTTTGTTAATTAAAAAGGTTTTATAAACAGACAGCTTTGTAATAATTACAGCATTAAATAGCCTTTATCAAGAAGCCTTTGAATATTGTGGCCTTGGAGTCAAAAAGCTTGAGAACGGCTGAAGTCACATCAATCCATCACAAAAATGAATGCAAATGCAAAAGAAGTGTTTTTATGTATGAGATGATAACTGTATGCCGCTCTCTGAATTAAACATGAAGTGTAATGAGATTATACGTCTGTGTGGCGTAACACAGTTTGACTCATAGATGCAAACTCCTCTTCTTTCAGTGACAACTCACTTTTTTGAGATCAAAATAGATCACCTATGAGATTTGCTTCTTGGGGGGGGGGGGTCTTACAAGGGTAAATAAAGAACTGTTGTCTCAATAAGTTTGGTATAGTATTTTCTTTACTCTTTATATCAAAAGCTATGTGTAAAAATGGTAGTTTTGTATGTATTTGAGGTCTAAGATGTGGGAACGGTGTAAAGAGAAGGCAAGCAAACAATTTGCATGTTAGGTCAGCATTGCTGTCTAATCAGCCAAGATTGTCTAAATCGTTCCTTGTCACACAGTTTCTGAAAGCTGTCACTCAAACAGCAGCACACACCAAATCTGCAAAACCAGACACTGATTCTCAGACTTTGACTCAGTTTTTAATTCCATAAAACACTTTTTGCAAAACACAACACACAGTTCTCTATGTAACACACACAAATCTAACAGGAATTAATATGATGGCAAAGGTGTTTGCGTTTGTGATGTTTTGAAAATGCAGTGCTTCATTTTGCAAGAGATGTGAGGTGTTTTGCATTTTGTGTGCAATTCTTGGATTTGTGTGTAAAGTTTTTACAAAGTGTGTTGCGGTTGAAAAAAGCTGTAAATAGCACTTCATCTTTTATAACGTGGGATTTTGACCAAATATATTGAAATATCTTGATTTTTGTAAAATGTTGCAACTTTTTTTTTTTTTTCTTGTGAAAAACAACAGTTTTGGACATATAGGGTAATAAAAATATATACCTTTAAAGGTGACATATCATGAAAATCTGAGTTTTCCATGTTTTAAGTGCTATAATCAGGTCCCCGGTGCATCTACCAACCAAGGAAACGTGAAAAAGATGAACCCAGTAACTTTGTTTTAGTAAGCCTTTTTCTGCAAGTGTCTAAAAAAACGAGCGCGTCTGATTTCGCTCCCTTGGTGACGTGGCAAAGGGATCTCATTATAATATTACCGCCCCTTAATCTGTATGTTTCCACCCACTGCGCCGTCATTTTGATTTCACAAGCACCAACGGTGTAGCCGTTCTAATACCATGGTGAAAGTTTGAGTAAAACATGTTAACTGTTCTGTGTTTGTCTGCACAGACGAGCGCTGAACACTGTTTAGAGACAACAGAGCAGTGCATTTACTGGTTTATTTACTGTATGCTGCTGCCACACAGATCTAAAATAATCATGCCATTTATTTCCCAGCTGCTTACCTTCACAGAAATAACCAACTTTTTTGTAACTCGTGTGTGTTTTTAACGTAAACTTACATACGTAAACTTAGTACTCACATGCTGTGACAGCTGCTTTCTGTGCGTGTGCTTCGGATGTGTGCACTCAGAAACCAATATATCAGAAGTTTAAACTAATATGGTTTAAAACGCATGATTTCAGTGCAATAAACATGATAATCAGAACCAAAACAGATGTTTTTAGCAGGTACGAGCTGTAATGGTGCAGTCTATTCTGGAAAAGGGGGCGGGGAGCAGCAGCTCATTTGCATTTAAAGAGACAGGCACGAAAAACAGCGTGTTTCTGCTTCCACTCAAAAATAGGATTTTCAAAATGATATAATAAATTATCTGTGGGGTATTTTGAGCTGAAACTTCACAGACACATGCTGGGAACACCAGAGACTTATGTTATATCGTATATTACGTCTAGTAACTACAAAAGAGCATGTAAAGCAAATATCTTCAAAAGAAATGTTCTCACTTTCTTCCCCCTTACCTGTTCGCACCTCTGTTGACGTGACGTGTTGCACATGCTGTCGGTGTTTGACAGGTTCAGGACGAAGCTGGTGGCGTCTTTGGCTCGATGTCGAATCAAACACGAGCTGCTGACGCTGGACAGCATCGTGCCGGAGAAGATACGGCGCAGACAGGAGAGAGCGACGCTGCTGCCGCTGTACGGCTGGATCAACTCGCTCCGCAGCAGGTCATCAACACACTCACTGCATTATAAACACTTCTGATTCAGTTCATGTGCTCTTAAGACCAGACATACTTTAGTATCGCTCATATATTACAGTTTTTGTTCATATTTTAAATCACTTTCTTTTTTATAGTTTCTGTTTTCACTTTCATTTTACTTATCGTTTTAGTAATTTTGATATTTTTGTAATTTTTTTTGTCTATGTAGTTTTATTCATTTTTATTTTAGTACTTTGTTAAACTAAACGAAAACGAGAGATGAGCTGAAATAAAACAAGTTTATGTTTTTTTAATTATGTATTATATTTCAGTTCATGTTTATTTTATTTCATGTAACAAAAATGTTTTTTTTTTATGGTTTTAGTTTTAGTTAATGATAAAAAAATTATATTCTTCCTCTGTATTTTTTCCTTGTTTTCTATTACATATGTCTAAAAATGCTTAAATCAAGATGCATTCATTTTACTTAAGTCTTGTTTTCTAAAAAAAACTAAAAAAAAAACTTAGACATATATCTATGTATACATAGTATATAATAAATAACATATGTAAATATATTGTACTGTATATGGCAAGATAGATACAAATATATATATATTACATATTTCATACTATATCATTTAAAATTTTATAATATGATTTTTATTATATATATATATATATATATATATATATATATATATATATATATATATATATGCATATTAATAATTAATATAATATACATATATTAAATATAGGGCTGCCCTCGACTACAGTTTTTTCTGGTCGACTTGTATTCGTTCATTTTAAGCATTAGTCGACTAATCACACATTTATTAATAAACCATTTAAATCATTATAATGAGCCTGTAATTGCCTACAAAGCCTATCAGCCCTCAAGCGCACACATATAGCTTGCCAGCAGCACACCAGCAGAAATAATGATTATGAATGTGTCAGAGAAAAACAGTAAGGAGGCCGTATTTTAATAATGTATTAATACAATAGTGCTTTCATTGTTTTCGGTTTAAGAGATGAAGTCGGTGGCACTGATTCGTCATCTCCGCAGTAGTTGCCTGTGTGCATGTTATCGATTACATAATCTGAGAATATTTGTTTTCCATTTGAATTGGTTCATTTGATAGTAGACATTTCGCTCTCTATAGATATATTTTGTAAGGCAGAGTTTCGCTCAAGTTCACGGAGACCAAAACGGCAGAAAGCGCATCCTATTTGCTTTCATTATTTTACAAAAGCACAATGTCTTTGTAACGTAAGGGGCGTGACGACGGAGGTGTGGATCCAAACACAGCTTTATTTAAAGTGCTCCTATTATGGATTTTTGAAAATGATCTTTAATGCAGTGTGTAACACAGCTCTAAGTGAATGAAAACATCTGCAAAGTGTTAAATCTGAAAGTGCACCGTGTATAAAGTTATTATCTCTCAAAAGAAAGAGTCGACTCTGAATTATTGAAACGAGTCGTTTTAAAATGAATCCCAAGCCGTTTCATGTTGACGTCGACATGAAACATTAGCATATTGCCGCCCACTTGTTGCGCGCACAGACCTGGGAAAACTTGATTTTCGCATTGGTCTGAATGAACATGCAAATTCATTCTTTGCCACTAGGTGCCGCTTTTGGAGCATTAAAAGCTCACAAACGATTTTAAATGAAATCGACCAATCATCGCAGATTAGCATCATGCAAAGGAGGAGTTTGGAAAAATGAATCGTTGAACGAATCGTTTGGGAGTCGTTGAGCAAATAAGGTAAAGAGAAATGCATATAAGAATATGAAAGTGTTTTTTGAGCTTGAATGCATGTCAACCTGTTGTTGGGGACTCCCAAAACCAAAATATGAACCTTTCATAACCCATAATAGGGGCGCTTTAATGAAACGTAGTCAGATAGGCCGGGTCAGTATCAGCAAAACAGAGTAATCCAAGGCAATCCAAAAGAGTTATCCACAGAGCAGGCAAAGGTCAGGGCAGGCAGCAAACAATAATGAAACAAGGAACAGTCCAAGATCAAAACACAAAGGCAAGGCAAGGCAACACAGAAGACCAGGAAACATTACAGGCTAACAATGTGTGTGTGTGTGTGTGTGTGTGTGTGTGTACTGGTTTTTGTGGTTTACGGGGACAAAATTTGTATAATAACATGGGTATGACAGAGGTATTACAATTTGAAGGTGGTTTATGAGGACACTGCCTATGTCCCCGTAATTCAAAAGGCTTAAAAAACATACTAAATGGTGTTTTTTTGAAAATTTAAAAATGCACAAAGTCTCCTGTGAGGGCTAAGTTTAGGTGTAGGGTAGGTGTAGGGCAATAGCACACACAGTTTGTTCAGTATAAAAACCATTACGCCTATGGAGAGTCCCCATAAACCACAAAACCAACATGTGTGTGTGAGTGTGTGTGTGTGTGTGTGTGTGTGTGTGTGTGTGTGTGTGTGTGCGCGCGCACTGAGACTAATGAGGTAATGAGAGACAGGTGATAGCAATTGATGATGAGTGCAGATGAGTCCGGGCAAAGGATTATGGGAAATGGAGTCCTGGGTGAATGGTAAAAGTCAGGGATGGAGTGCCCACTGGTGGAGTGCACACAAATAAACGTAAAGTCTTTACAGATTAGAAAGGTGTATTACTCTTATCCGTATGACCAAAAATGAGGGAGTATTTTAGGAGTAAGTGAGCGCAGCGGTGCCTCCGTCTGTCCTGCAGTGAGCTACTGTTCATCTCCACACAGCGCACAGTTCTCTAGGTTAACATTAGATTGAGCGGCCATGTAAAGTTGCTAATACTTACATAGGCTATTTCAGATGATAAGCCATATTTGAGGTCGATGAATGATAGGCGAGTGTTTGGATGTCCTGCCTGATGTACTGTATTATCATAGACCAGCTGTTAACGATCTGTACGTCACGGACTGTGTGACTTTGCCAATGTGGATTATTTATTTATTTATTTAGATTTTTTTCCTGCGACTGAGCGACTAATACAATGTTGGTAGACCAAGCCTCCTCTGGTCGACTAACGGTTGGTCGACTATTAGGGGCAGCCCTAATTATATATTTTATTTTGTGTTATTGTAGAAAACGAGACTTAATATCTTAAGTAAATGTATCTTGATTTCTGAATGTTCAGAGGTTTGTACTGGAAAACAAGACAAAAATACTGAGGAAGAACATCAGTTTTTGCAGTGTGATTTGTGGGACGCTCAGAAACACACGCTGCTGTTTTCATCTGTTTCTTGTATTGCTGTATGATTTTCCACTGAAATTATTTATTGTTTATGAGGTAGAAAGAGGATAATGTGTTTGTGTGCATGTGATTTATGGTTCAGATGTGGCATTATTCTGTTTCTCCCCTGTTTAACCTCCATTCTGGGGTGACCAGCCTTATTTCACACTGTGTGTGTGTGTGTGTGTGTGTGTGTGTGTGTGTGTGTGTGTGTGTGTGTGTGTGTGTGTGGCTGTCTGTGCGTGTGTGTGTCTGTCTGTGTGTGTGTGTCTGTCTGTGTGTGTGTGTGTGTGTGTGTGTGTGTGTGTGTGTGTGTGGCTGTAAATTTCACTGTGTTGTAGACAGATCCAATCACCAGTACTGGAGGTCACACACACACACACACACACACTCACTCACTCACGTCACAAACACACACTCTCTCTCTCTCTCACACACACACACACACACACACACACATGCACACACTTGATTTCTCCTCTCTGTCGTGTTGCTCTCTTAATTTCATCATCTCTGTGTGTGTGTGTGTGTGTGTGTGTGTGTATAGTTTGGAGGAGGTCAGTGAAGTGTTACACACATCAGGCTTTTCCTGTGTTAAATCTGTCGGGCAGCTGGAAGGACGGACCTTCTGTAAGGACCCGCACTGCCACGACCTGCTGGTGTTTCCCAGCAGCGTGAAGAACGAACTGACCAACAGCAGATTACTGAGAGATGGCAGACTCGTCATACAGGTATAGGTGTGTGTGGTGAGTTAGTGAGTTGAGTAAGTGTGTGTAAGTGAGTGAGTGAGTGTGTGTAAGTGAGTGAGTGAGTGAGTGAGTGAGTGTGTGTGTGTGTGTGTGTGTGTGTGTGTGTGTGTGTGTGTGTGACGGTGTGTGTTGTGTGTGTTTGTAGGACAAGTCGTGCTGTGTGGGCCCCTGGGCTCTGAGGCCCCTGCTGGCTGATGGCGGAGACATCCTGATGAGCGGCTGTTTCTCTGCGCAGACGGTCGCACACGTGTCTGCAGTGGCTGCATCTGCGACTGCATCTGCGCACACAACACACACGTCTCAGTCAGACGCTCGCAGTCAGAGCGCAGTGATCGTGTGTTTGGGAGACGGAGCGCAGTCACAGACAGACGAGCTGCAGAACACACTCACCAAACTGGGCTGCAAGAGTAAGAGCTGACATATACAGTATATACAACATGTGTGTGTATGTATAAACATATACTGTGTATATATATATATATATATTCCATGGTCTGTCTGAATACTGGATTCTGATTGGCTGGCAGGTATGCAGTAAAACCATTTAATGCACAGGTAGTTCCGAGTCAGTTTAGTCACCGTTCCATATTAATGTGCTGCTTTGATTGATGCACCCCCCCCCCCCCCCCCACACACACACACACACACACACACACACACACAGAGAGAGAGAGAGGTGATCACAGTTTGCACTGCGCACACACATAAACTTGTTGTCAACGCTTCCCGCAATTTTTATTAATAAAATAGCCTAGATACTAGATTGCTACATTATATTCCTCAGTAACGAGGTGTAAAATCGCTGTTTTTGAAGTAATTAATTGTAGAGAGACGCGCAGACACAGATAATGCACACACAACTGTCATATCTCTCGTTCTCTGTCTCTCTCTCTCTCTCGATCGATAATTAATTGAAATAAATGCTATAATTCATTCAAATAAATGTGATCTTACCGCACT
>CM041813.1:3045129-3075129 GCA_023376895.1 Aspiorhynchus laticeps
AGAAAGCAATGGTTCTCTGTATCTCTGCAGTGTGTGTGAACAATCGTTTTGCTCATGCCTGTGTGTGTGTGTGTGTGTGTGTGTGTAGTCCCTCAGGTGCGGGCGGTGCTTTACTCCACCTGTTCTGTTCACCCAGAGGAGAACGAGGAGGTGCTGAAGACGGTCCTCTCACAAACACAGGAGAATCACTCCACAACGCCGCCCTACAGGTGTGTGTGTGTGTGTGTGTGTGTGTGTGTGTGTGTGTGTGTGTGTGTGTGTGTGTGTGTATAAACGTACATCTCAAAGGTCTTGTCTCGTGATCACTAAATCATTTTTCTGTGTACTTGAAAATGAAAAGGAATTGAGTAATAATGCTAAAAACAAATAGTTTTTCAATTTGGTTCATTCTGGGCAAAAACTGTCTCTTTTTGTTCTAGTTTACTAAAAGTTTACTAAAGTTTACTAGTTAGAATGAAATAAAAGGATGGTTAATAATGTTCTTTTTTTAATGAAAATGCAACGAAATAACAATAACATCAAATAAATCACTAATAATTCTTTAACAAGTTTTTACGTAATTTTTATAGTGTTTAATATTATATATTGTGTGTATACACTGAAAAAAAAAATGCTTTTCTTCGATTTTTTTGTCTTGTTTCCAGCCAAAATATCTAAAAAGATTTTCTAGACAAGTAACAAATATTGTCTTGTTTTCAGAAAAAAAGTCAAAATTAAGTGAGTTTTTGCTTAGAACAAACAAAATAATCTGCCAATGGGGTAAAGCAAAATAATCTTATTTCAAACAGAAAACAAGATTATTTTGCTTGTTTCAAGCAAAAACTCACTTTATTTTGACTTATGACAATATTTTTTACTTGTCCAGAAAATCTTTTTTGATATTTTGTCTGGAAACAATACAAAAATCTAAGTAAGAAAAGCATTTTTTTTTTGCAGTGTATATATTACATTTATAAATATATTTATATTAATTAACAAATTCATTAAAATGTATTTATATAAAATGTATATTATATGTATATTTATATAAATAAAATATACATTAGTTTTATATATATAATTTATTTAATATTTTATTATATTGTGTATATTTTATACATAAATATGAGTTAAATAATTTTAAACAGTTTATGAATATTGTATCTGTAAGTCATGATTTTATTTGTCATGTTGTACAGCTTCTGTCTAAAGCAGATGATCAATTACTGCTTTATTCTGAAACAGAAGTCATTTAATAAATAAAAAAGCAAATAAACATAATAGAAGTGGTGTAAGGGAACAAAGCATTTTTTTTAGGCATCTGACAAATTAAAATATTTTCTGCAAAAACAATATAGCATCAAACCATTTTTAATGATTTAAATACAGGTTAGACTAAATACTGATGCCTTAAATGAATATTTAAAAGTCAAGGGATGTGTTTCACCAAATTTCGATAATGACCCAAATGTATGAGTGTTTAAGTGGCTGGAAAGATTGAGCTAGTCATGATTAACCAATCAGCTGTGTGCAGTGATAATTAGCCCCGCCCCTCTCTCCCTGTGCTCCAATCAGCTGTGTGCAGTGATAATTAGCCCCGCCCCTCTCTCCCTGTGCTCCAATCAGCTGACGGTGAGCAGCTGTTGTTGAGTATAAAGCTCAGTGTTCAGAGAGGAGCAGAGACTGTTGAAGGAGTTTCTTCATATGCAATATCAGCTCTGTCATAAATCAGTGCTTATTTAATCTGCAGTAATGTAATTTCATCTCTTTTGTCTGTCTATTTTGTGTGAGTTATTTAGATGGCTTCTAGTAAGTTAGCGGTCCAGAAAAAAACCCTAATGTGAATCCTGCTAAAGTGTTGAAAGACAGATTTTCTGGAAGTTTTTGAAGCGTTTAGATCATCAGAAGCTGCAAACAGTGGAAAGGCTTTGATTCAGGACACTGTCCGTGACTCTAGCTGTGTATATAAAGAACATCAAGATGTGATTTTGGAGCTAAATCATCACAGTTAACTTAAAGACAGAAGGAACTGAAATGCATGCTGTTATGTTTAAAAAGCACCTCATGTCCAGCAAGAACTACAAACTAGCAGTGATCTGTTTTGCTCACAAACTGCAGTAGAGTCACTCTTGAAGGGTTTTTACCCTTGAGTGTGTTTGTTAATAGATTAGCTGGTGTGACTCAAAGTGAGTCCAGTTCTCTCACACTGTATCAGCAGTTAAAAGTGGACATCTTTTTATTTTACATTAAAATGTAATTATTTTGTTTTGTAATAATACAGACATATCTCTTTTTAATTTCTTCATTTTCACATTGCATTGCTTAAATCTTCCGGCCTTTATTTTGGCAAAAACCGAAGAAAGAGCTTCAGTTTCTTGTTGGCAAATTAGAAATCTGCTTTGATTGTGTACATTTAATTATTTAGCAAACAGTTTTATCCAAAGCAACTTGCAAGTGAAGTAAACCTCTGTCTAAAAAAAACTGAATAATGTTAAAATGAAGCTGATGTGCTTAGTATTTCCAGTGTATTAGCAGCAGACTGCAGCACAGACACGCAGTAAAGTGAGCTGCGTGTGTGTATAAAGGCAGAATGCACATTCACTATGCATTTTAATTTTAGTTTAATAACTGCACTAGGCCATATCGTGATTTTTAATATATTTTGATTTAATCGTGCAGCCCTGTTGGAGGAGGATAGAAAGGAGTCGAGCTGCACTCATAGTTTTCAGTGTCAGATAAATGAGTGATTGTGAACTTCTCTCTGGTCTCTTTCTAGTTCACTCTTAGTCTCAGAGCTGCATTGAGGGATCAGATGGAAACAGCAGTTCACACAGATTCAGGCGTTACACACTTTACAGAGAGAAAAATCTACCTTTTTTTAGGACAAAATGACACTGTGCAGAATTCAGTGATGCCAGGATAAAAAATTAAATACCCAAACTGTAAGCAGTGAAAGACATTAACTTCTTTTCATTTTAAGGGGCAATATTTGCCCCCTCTTACTTTCTGAACCTCTTTAAATGTATCTCCTTTCATGTCAATTTTATGCAGTAAAAAGTAGAATAATAAGACTATATAGGGCTAAAATCAATATCAGCCAAATCTAGTTTCTTCCTGCTGAAGTGGCATTTAGGTTTACATACATGGTTTAATCCATTGGTCTCAAACTCAATTCCTGGAGGGCCACAGCTCTGCACAGTTTAGCTCCAACCCTAATCAAACACACCTGATCCAGCTAATCAAGCTCTTCAGGATCACTAGAAACTTATGCTGCCTTCATGTGCTCGTAAATACGAGTTTCCTAATCGGAAATTGGACGTGAACGGCCTCTCAAGTCGTATTTACTACTGGGAAATAATTTTGATACCAGAGTTTCCGAGTTGGGCGGATCATAAACTTTAAACATGGTGGAGGTGACAACCATTGCTGCTGTCAATGCTGTTCTCACAACAACTACATCCCTTTGTCTTGTCGCTAAAGTAGTGTATTTATAGGCTAGATATGAACGATCATTCAAAGCATATTGTATGCTTTATAAGCATGTATTTGACCGAAATTCCAGAATTGTCAGCAAACTGCATGTATAGCGCAGTGAATGTATATATGATTGTCAACCAATGGGATGCTAAATTTTATTCTTTCCGACATTAAAGCACTTGAATACGACAAGCTCATAATCACGACTTCATAAATGGGAAATAGGACATTTCCGATAGCATGTGAAGGCAGCATTACAAGCAAAGCTAAACTCTGCAGAGCTGTGTCCCTCCAGGAGCTGAGTTTGAGACACTGGTTTAATCCATCTTAGAGATACCATAACACTGTTTAAATATAAAACATTGAATATAGAAATAATGAAATGTAAGAAATCATTTATACTCCAAATATGAAACGAGTCACTGTCTTAAGTGAGTCATTGAGTCATTCACTCAACCAATTCCCTCAAACGGCTGATTCATTAAGGAGCGAAGCAGGTGATTGGCTGCGTCTGAAATTGCTTACTTTCTGAATCAGTGCTTCTTCTGAAAATATAATCACTGCCTGACTGTTCAAGTATGTTCTATAAAGTATGAATGTTATCATGTTGTCATTGTTGTGACCTTCCAGAATCAGTTGCATCGCTTCACTGCCTTTCACAAACGTGACCCTGCAGCACAAAAGCAGTCATAAGTAACACAGGTATATTTGTAGCAATAGACAACAATACATTGTATGAGTCAAAATTATCCATTTTTCTTTTATGACAAAAATCATTAGGATATTAAGTAAAGATCATGTTCCATGAAGATATTTTGTAAATTTCCTACCGTAAATATATCAAAACTTAATTTTTGATTAGTAATATGCATTGCTAAGAACTTCATTTGAACAACTTTAAAGATGATTTTCTCAATATTTAGATTTTTTTGCACCCTCAGATTCCAGATTTTCAAATAGTTGTATCTCAGCCAAATATTGTCCTATCATAACAAACCATACATCAATGGAAAGATTATTTATTCAGATTTTGAAAAATTTACCCTTATGACTGGTTTTGTGGTCCAGGGTCACATTGCTGTAAAGTGTAAATCAGATGCACACTTCAGAATTTTATGAATACTTCAGACTTTTAGACATAATACTTAATTCACATCTCTTTTTTGCTGTCTATATAGTATTGAAGTATGCAATTTTCTTTCTCAAATGGATGATTGGCTCACCTGATTCATTTAACGCTGAATCATTCACAACTGTGTTTATCTGAGACGCAAAAGTTGTGCTGTGACTCTGGATTTATTTTCACTGGCAGAATAGAGCAAAATCAGTCGATATTGTGTCCATAATAGCATATTTAACTCTTTTTTTTAATATTATACCATTGGATAAAGTGTAATATAATGCTCTTAAGAGGAGGACAAATGAGTGGACAGACACTCTTGGTTCAAAATCAATGTGGTTTGTATTTCACAGGAAGGAAATCAAAAATGAAGTAATGTTGATTTTGTTTTTCTTTTGTTTTATTATAACCTGCTTGACTGACCACAGTGCCAGCCATAACATAACCGTGTGTGTGTGTGTGTCAGTTTGAGTTCTCCGAGTCTCCTGCAGGACTCTATCACTGAAGATGATGAGGGATCAGAGGAGATGAAGGCCAGATTCTTCAGACTGGAAGCATCAGATCATAGTAATGGCTGTTTTGTAGCGCTGCTCACACGAGAGGTACTGAACATCAGCATCATCACTCCCAAAAACAATCACTGACCCTCACAACGGCCAAAACCAAGTACTCAAGTATTTACACAGTGAGAGTTGAGAACATGAGAATAAACTCAGTGTGATTTGACGTGGATCATCTGATCAGAAACTCTGAAGAAAATCATTAGTTCAGCATTTAAAAACAAATGGCGTCATATCTGTTTTACCCTCATTTGTGTGTTTGAAAGCACTTGTAATGTGGTTAAATTGAAAGAAAAATATTTGTCAGAATGGGATACTTGCATACTATGTAGTATATACTATATGCTACATTTAAAAAAATATATGCAGTATGCAGCGATAAATGTTGTATGTTACACTGCTGTCACATGATCTCATTGTTACATGTTTAATTCATTGTGTGGTGTCCAGTTATCACACATCTGGCTTTTCTGCTTTTTTAAAAATACAGTTTTATAGAAGAATGTAATTAAATAATGAGTAAAGAAGAAAATAATAGGTCAGGCCCATTGAAAAGATCTGGTCATACACTGTGCATTATAACAAATATCTCTGTAATGAGAGGAAACGGTTATTATTTCTGATCGAGCTGTTTGTGGTTACTAGACAATCACTATTGATGTGTTTAGACACTATCTAAATTGATCTATTTCACGATCTAAGTTGATTTATTTCACTAATTCCATTCAAAAAGTGAAACTTGTATAATGTATACATTCATTCCACACAGACTGATATATTTCAAGTGTTTATTTCTTTTAATTTTGATGATTATAACTGACAACTAATGAAAACCCCAAATTCAGTATCTCAGAAAATTAGAATATTGTGAAAAGGTTCAATATTGAAGACACCTGGTGCCACACTCTAATCAGCTAATTAACTCAAAACACCTGCAAAGGCCTTTAAATGGTCTCTCAGTCTAGTTCTGTAGGCTACACAATCATGGAGAAGACTGCTGACTTGACAGTAGTCCAAAAGACGACCATTGACACCTTGCACAAGGAGGGCAAGACACAAAAGTTCATTGCAAAAGAGGCTGGCTGTTCACAGAGCTCTGTGTCCAAGCACATTAATAGAGAGGCGAAGGGAAGGAAAAGATGTGGTAGAAAAATGTGTACAAGCAATAGGGATAACCACACCCTGGAGAGGATTGTGAAACAAAACCCATTCAAAATTGTGGGGGAGATTCACAAAGAGTGGACTGCAGCTGGAGTCAGTGCTTCAAGAACCACTACGCACAGACGTATGCAAGACATGGGTTTCAGCTGTCGCATTCTTTGTGTCAAGCCACTCTTGAACAACAGACGGCGTCAGAAGCGTCTCGACTAGACTGCTGCTGAGTGGTCCAAAGTTATGTTCTCTGATGAAAGTAAATTTTGCATTTCCTTTGGAAATCAGGGTCCCAGAGTCTGGAGGAAGAGAGGAGAGGCACAGAATCCACGTTGCTTGAGGTCCAGTGTAAAGTTTCCACAGTCAGTGATGGTTTGGGGTGCCATGTCATCTGCTGGTGTTGGTCCACTGTGTTTTCTGAGGTCCAAGGTCAACACAGCCGTATACCAGGAAGTTTTAGAGCACTTCATGCTTCCTGCTGCTGACCAACTTTATGGAGATGCAGATTTCATTTTCCAACAGGACTTGGCACCTGCACACAGTGCCAAAGCTACCAGTACCTGGTTTAAGGACCATGGTATCCCTGTTCTTAATTGGCCAGCAAACTCGCCTGACCTTAACCCCATAGAAAATCTATGGGGTATTGTGAAGAGGAAGATGCGATATGCCAGACCCAACAATGCATAAGAGCTGAAGGCCACTATCAGAGCAACCTGGGCTCTCATAACACCCGAGCAGTGCCACAGACTGATCGACTCCATGCCACGCTGCATTGCTGCAGTAATTCAGGCAAAAGGAGCCCCAACTAAGTATTGAGTGCTGTACATGCTCATACCTTTCATGTTCATACTTTTCAGTTGGCCAAGATTTCTAAAAATCCTTTCTTTGTATTGGTCTTAAGTAATATTCTAATTTTCTGAGATACTGAATTTGGGGTTTTCATTAGTTGTCAGTTATAATCATCAAAATTAAAAGAAATAAACACTTGAAATATATCAGTCTGTGTGGAATGAATGTATACATTATACAAGTTTCACTTTTTGAATGGAATTAGTGAAATAAATCAACTTTTTGATGATATTCTAATTATATGACCAGCACCTGTATATATTCTGAACACTCACTCTATGTAAAAGTATCTGACAAATGCATAAAATATATGAAATGGTGAACCAGTCAAACTGGGGGAGAGAAGATAAAATAAAAGTGTGTGTGTGTATGTATGTGCTGTAATCGCATCCAAAATAAAAAAAAATTGTTTACATTTATGTATGTGTGTGTGTGTGTATGTATGTATGTATATATGTATATATATATATATATATATATATATATATTATATATATATATATATTATATATATATATATATATATATATATGACACAGAATATATTTTTTTAAATATTTACGTGTGTGTATATACATTTATATATGTATATTATATATAAATATGTATATTATATATTTTTCTTAAATACATACATGTGTTTGTATTTATTTATATATAATAAATATACCCAGTATACACACATTATGTAAACAAAAATCTTTTATTTTGGATGTGATTTAATCATTTGACAGCACTAATTTATTTATATATATACTGTATATAAATATAATATAATATATATATATATTTTTTATATATATATTTAGATATTAAAAATGCACAATCCCAAAAGCAGTAGTTAAGTACCTAAATATATTTAAAATATTTATGTAAATATTGGAAAGTTTATTTTTCTTAAGTATCTTTTAACCAATTTTGTATATTTATATAACTCATATATTTTGAACTATATATATATATATAATATATATATATATATATATATATATATATATATATATATATATATATATATATAGATTTATATATATATAGATTTATATATATATATATAGATTTATATATATATATATAGATTTATATATATATATATAGATTTATATATATATATATAGATTTTATATATATATATAGATTTATATATATATATATATAGATTTATATATATAATAAAACGCAATATATAATATTAATATATAATGATTTTTAAAACTACACTAATCATAAAATAGTAATAATCTCATATTTAAAATCTATTTTATTTTGCTTTATCTTTCTGAAATATTTCGAGCCCTTTTTTTGTAAATCTATATAACTTATATATTTTGAACTATTTATATTTTGATCTTAACTATACTAAGCCAAAATACTCGTAAAATACCTAGAATATTTTAAATTGTTTATCTTTCTGAAATATTTTTGAGCCAGATTTCTGTCTATTTTTCTCTGTGTGCGCGTGTGTGTGTCAGTGTGAGTGTAGCTGGTGTGTGTGTGTGTGTGTGTCAGTGTGAGTAGCTGGTGTGTGTGTGTGTGTGTGTGTGTGTGTGTCAGTGTGAGTGTAGCTGGTGTGTGTGTGTGTGTGTGTGTGTGTGTGTGTGTGTGTGTGTCAGTGTGAGTAGCTGGTGTGTGTCAGTGTGAGTAGCTGGTGTGTGTGTGTCAGTGTGAGTGTAGCTGGTGTGTGTGTCAGTGTGAGTAGCTGGTGTGTGTCAGTGTGAGTAGCTGGTGTGTGTGTGTGTGTGTCAGTGTGTGAGTGTAGCTGGTGTGTGTGTCAGTGTGAGTAGCTGGTGTGTGTCAGTGTGAGTAGCTGGTGTGTGTGTGTGTGTGTCAGTGTGTGAGTGTAGCTGGTGTGTAAGTCAGTGTGAGTAGCTGGTGTGTGTGTGTGTCAGTGTGTGAGTGTAGCTGGTGTGTAAGTCAGTGTGAGTGTAGCTGGTGTGTGTGTGTGTGTGTCAGTGTGAGTGTAGCTGGTGTGTGTGTCAGTGTGAGTAGCTGGTGTGTGTGTGTCAGTGTGAGTGTAGCTGGTGTGTGTGTGTGTGTGTCAGTATGAGTGTAGCTGGTGTGCGTGTGTGTATAATCATTACAAATAATAATATAAACCGCGAGAGCGAGTCTGTGAGCTGGAACAGATAGGGTTCTTTAAGGCTGGTTATTTTTGTGAGATGTTGTTTTTGCTAGTTGATGCTCAAAGCATGCTGGGAGGAGTTTCTCTGGGGTTTGATGAGACTCTTTGTTTCTCATGTCCATGTTCTCACTAATCCTGCTGTGTCTGTTGAGGAATCCCGTCTTTCCCTCCCTCTGCTTTCATCTGCAGATAAAAATAACCCAGCAGAGAGACAGAAAGAGAGAAGAGACTCCATCAGCCTCCTGCTGGATCAAAGTTAAACTCAGCAAACCACGTGATACCATTCATATACCACGAGTTAGATTACTGCGATCCGTCATATTTATTTCTGCGCTGACAGAACATCAAGCTCTATATCCTTCCTGCCATGACCAATAAAAACCACTAATAAAGATCATTGTCGTTCGCTTAAAAAGGTCTCATAAAAAGGCTATTAGACGTGTGTGGGAATATTACCCTCCTCCCGTAACACACGCTTTACGATGCATCTGTACAGTCACACCTGGGACTAATAAAGTCTTCAGCTGCATTCAGACGAAGGATCGGTGTGTTTGCATCTGAACCCAGCTCTGTTTCTGATCATGAGAGTATGTTTCAGTGTGTGACCTCATGTTCAGCTGAAGGACAATCATAATGAGTGTAATCTGGGGCCGGAGCCGCATCAGAACCACAGGACGGGCAATAAATGTGTGATGAGGAGGAGGAAGAGGGCAGGACGTATTGAATAATTCAGCCCTCATGTCTGCATGTGTTAGCATCAACAGAGCTAAACCTCACGTCCTCAAACACACACACACACAAGCTGAATTATTCACTGTAAGAGTGTGTGTGTGGTGCTGAGACAGCAGTGACCCTGGAAGAAACACACACACACAGATCCAACATGCTTCACAAAGATGAGACCTAATTCTAAAGAAGAAAAATTAGAAAGGTTAATATAGTTGGGCACTTTTTTATTATGCTTTTTAAAATATACAGATTTAGCTCAAAAATATTTCAGGGAAATAAAATTTAAAGTTAATATATTTTACTATTATAATGTCACCTTTTCGTGTATTTTATGGTATAAATTGTTAAATTTTTAAAGTAGTTCTAAAAAAATACAGTAAAAGTATTTCAGGAAGCATTTCCCCACAGTTCAACTAATTCACCATTTTAGATGTTTTATGCATTTGTCCATAATAATTAATTAATTTATTTATTTTTATGCATTTTAAAGTTATAGAAAAATTTAGCTCAAATATTTCAGGAAAAAAAAAAATTCTAACATTTTCTTAACATTTTATTTTACTATTGCTTTTGACCTTTTGATTATTATTATTATTATTATTATTATTATTATTATTATTATTATTATTAACTTTTGGCCTTTTTTTCCAATAGTTGAGACACAGAGACACACGCTGCTGTTTTCATCTCTGTTTCTTGTATTGCTGTATGATTTTCCACTGAAATGATTTATTGTTTATGAGGTAGAAAGAGGATAATGTGTTTGTGTGCATGTGATTTATGGTTCAGATGTGGCATTATTCTGCTTCTCCCGTTTAACCTCCATTCTGGGGTGACCAGCCTTATTTCACACTGTGTGTGTGTGTGTGTGTGTGTGTGTGTGTGTGTGTGTGTGTGTGTGTGTGGGTTTATGTGGTTTATGAGGACACAAATTTGTATAATAACATGGGTATGACAGAGGTATTACAATTTGAAGGTGTTTTATGAGGACACTGCCTATGTCCCCGTAATTCAAAAGGCTTAAAAAACATACTAAATGGTGTTTTTTTGAAAATCTAAAAATGCACACAGTCTCCTGTGAGGGCTAAGTTTAGGTGTAGGGTTGGTGTAGGGCAATAGCACATACAGATTGTTCAGTATAAAAACCATTACGCCTATGGAGAGTCCCCATAAACCACAAAAACCA
Source organism: Aspiorhynchus laticeps (assembly GCA_023376895.1). Classification (NCBI taxonomy): domain Eukaryota; kingdom Metazoa; phylum Chordata; class Actinopteri; order Cypriniformes; family Cyprinidae; genus Aspiorhynchus; species Aspiorhynchus laticeps. The sequence continues at coordinate 3,056,304 of CM041813.1, forward strand.
ACATGTGTGTGTGTGTGTGTGTGTGTGTGTGTGTGTGTGTGTGTGTGTGTGTGTGTGTAATATATAATGCTATAAATATAGCTCTAAAATATTTTTTACAAATACAGTGCAGAAGTTCCCCTTAGTTCAACAGATTTTATATATATTTTATGCTTTATCAGATGTATTTATCTAAAGTGACTCCTCAGAACATATACAACAGTGTTTCAAATACACTTCAGCCTTCGTTTGTTTGTTTGTCTCCTGCACAGCCTGAACCAGAAGTGATGGAAACGCCACAGGAAGTGATCGCTCGCGCAGCAGCCAAAGGCCTGTTAGACGGCCTCCAGCCAATCAAGAAAGAAGGCCGAGGCCGACGGTCCCGCAGAGCACCTGCCAATCAAAAGCGCTCTGTGAAGCCACGCCCACACGCCACACAGAGCGACCAATCACGCGTGGTGGAATTTCTGAACCGTGAGATGAAAGGAAGCAGCTCGGAGCCGACATTGAGTCATCAGAACGACACAACGGCGTCGCCTCGGAGTCCAGCACAACACGGTTACTTCAGTTTAACAAATACACATAATTATGAAAGCCCGTTTCCGCCACTGAATAAAAAATTAAAAAGGTAATTGCAACTTTTTATCTCACAATTCTGACTTTTTTTCTCAGAATTGTGAGATATACCCCCGGTTTCACAGACAAGGCTTAAACCTAGTCCTAGACTAAAATGTAAGTCTGAGCTGTTTTAACTGAAAAAACTTGCACTGACTTAAAATATATCAGTGCCTTTGTTTTGTCTCAAGATGCACACCACTAATGTTTTTTCTAAGCACGTTTATAAAAATCACTTAAATGTACTAATTGAACTATGGCCTAATCCTGGTTTAGTCTAAGCCCCGTCTGTGAAACCAGGCCATAAACTCGCAATTCTGAGAACTTATCAGTCATAACATCTCACAATTCTGACTTTTTTTCACAGAATTGTCGCAATAACCTTTTATTTATTTTTTATTCAGTGGCGGAAACGGGCTTCCATACATAATAACATTAGATTTAGCTTGATTTAATTGTTAACACCGTGTCCTGACTACACGCGACAAGATTCCAGCGACAAGCAGTTTGTGTGTCCACACCAGACGCGACGTGACAGAATCAATCAAATATCACAGCCAATCAGAAGCGTGTGTGGGCGGAGCCTCTCTGAAAGCACTCTGCACTCACAACGAAATGCATAAGTTTATAATCTAATTCATAAATATCAAACCTTTTTAACATTATTAAATGTACATACTGAGTGACTGATATCATCTTTGTTACGGAATACACTCGTTGGTTCGCAGTGAGTTCACAGTTTTAATGGTTATCTTTGCTTTAATTAATTTAATTTCAAGATCTGAGGTAAACTATGTATTGTTACTTTCAGTATGGCTATAAATGTCATGCAAAATGATATTCAGACTCACATTAGACACGTTTAACTTTGAATAAAGCACATAATCACCTGAGATTATCTACTGTCGTGTAGTTTGTATGCTTGTGTTCCAGCCGCGACGTCTAAAATAGAAATTTCGCATGTCGCCATCACAGCTGGTTAGGACAAAACCTCTGATTAACAAGAAAAGATATGTTTTATCGTGTGTAGTTAGGACACCGTGTAATCCTAACATTTTTTCAGAGGAAAACTAACCAAAGTCCTGTTTACTTCTGTATCTCCACAGATAAAGCCTCTAGTTCTCAACGTCCCTCTCAGAGCGGTTTCTCCAGGACAAGCTCCGCCCCTGGCCCCGCCCCTTTCTCCAGTTCGTACCGTAAAAGTTTGACTCGTTTGGCCACGGCTGCGGTTTCCACCAATGATGATCACTCCTCCCCGCCTCCCGCTCCGCCCAAAGGCCAACAGGAAGTGCTTCGGCCGGCGACCGTCACGTTTCCTCCTGTTCTGTTGCCAAGCGACGGTCTTCGTCCTCAGAGGTGGAGCCACACCCTTCCTGCCCGCCCAAGCCCCGCCCACACGCACCTGCAGGGGCGTAACTCGACACCAGCTCTCCCTCGAACCCAAACACCGTTCAGACTGAATCATCTGCGGCCGTGGCTCTGACACGCATTAGTCAGTATTTCACTCGCTTTCTTAATATTGAAGACTTTTAATGCCAGATATAGCCCAACTAACTCAGTATTACTAAACTTGAGTGTCACTGCCATCAAAACATGCATACTTTCCAATGAGTTTACATGCAAATAAAACACGGAGAGACACTTTTGTTTTGATGTAATTTATTTCCACAACATGATACATTAATATGGTGTAAAAATGAGTGTCTTTAGTGGTCGATCTGGTTTAAAACACCGTTCTGTGAGAAATAACATTCCTGTGTTTGTTTGATATCTGAAGCTTATTGTTTAGCAGGGATTCCTCATGTATGTGTGCGTCTGAAACGCTCTACGCAAGCACGCAAAATCTCTTAGCAAAGCAAGCTCTTTCATGCATCACTGCGTTCACTATTCATAATGCAATGCAAGTACGTTGTGCATCTTCAGCACTGCTACAAAGAGGCGTTACGACCGGCATCACCGTCAATCCACATTCTCTAGTCTCTTAAGGAGTCACGGTGGAGAAATGGTTTTTAGATGGTGTTGCTTTTTAAGGTTACTTTCACAATGTGGGACTTCTTAATGGAAAAAAATAAGCATGGGACTTTATTTTACCATTTAAAGATTGATGCATATTTTGAAAGTGGCTGTTACACACCAAAAACATTGAAGTGGATCCAACCTGCTATTTAATGGGAACGATCAAGGATAAATCAACATTGATATTGTGAAGCGGTTTCAACATCATCACGTAGAATTTCAACATTTATATGTATTTTGTTAACCTTTTGTTAACAAACATTTAGCATTAAATCAATGTATTTCGACCACATTTTACAATGTTGAAGGTCTTTTTTTTTTATCCAGTAAAAGCTCTTTTAGTGTAATTGTACAAGCATCCAGCTTCTCGTGTCAAATCTTGAGTGATTTTGATCAAGTAAACGTCAGAATAACTGCAGTCATATCTCCAGATGAACACTTTCTGGACTGAAGCAGCTCAGCTTTACTTGATTCTCCATCAATCATGTTTTAGTCTCAAATCTGATCATCAGGATCTTTTGAGGAGCTTTACTTTCACTGTTCCTCAGCGGAGGAATGATCTTCTGAGGAGCCTTTATTATTCATCTCTCAATCAGCATTGCATTATATGTTTGGATCATTTACATCTCATCTCACTGAGACATATTATTGGAGATATAGAGTGATCACTGATATTTTAGGGTGACCATACGTGCCATTTTCCCAGGACGCGTCCTGGCCAGGATTTCTATATTGCCTAAAATATCTAGGATTTGGCTTTGTTTGCGTGTGCAGACTGATCGGTGTATGACACGGTTCCTTATGTTTTCGAAACGCATCTCGAGGTACTTTGAATCAAAGCAATATAGAAATCCTGGCCAGGACGCGTCCTGGGAAAATGGCACGTATGGTCACCCTAGATATTTAGATAATTTTATGTCAGTATCTGCTCTACTGTTATAAAGATCTCATTGATTTACATTACAAGCAGCAGAATCTCGTATAGATATCAGCATCTGCAGCAAATTCATATTTCTGCTCAGTTTGAGTCTCTAAATAAAACTGAGCAGTTTTTTCCATATTCTCACTATATCAGACTATATGAGCCATAAAAGCCTGATGGAGCAAATATGATATTCAATTCAAGTTTATTTGTATATTAAACGGTTTCATTTAAAAAACAACAGATGGACTAACTTTGGCATCTTTAGCTGGACATCTGAACAAAAACATCTGGTTTAATGTCGTTTATACATTTGAATGAGTTTATATTTTTACTAATGTCTTTCTTCAGCACAGGATCATGTTGAGTTTGTACAGAAGCAGCACACATTTGCCAAGCGTTCACGTTTGTGTTTGCGTACTTGCGCAGAGACTCTTTCAGGCCGTAATGTTTAACTAAAGGAGTGTGTTTGTGTGATCAGAAAATCCCCGTTCTGCTCTTCATTACAGTATCAGACTGAGCAGATGTTACAGACAGACTCTGATGTATTACAATATCTCCACTGAACATCATGATGAAAGATGATAGATCAGCCAGGCCGTGAGTCTGAGACATTTTACACACTTTCCAACAGCGGAAAATTCACTCTAAATGTCTTGGGGACAGAGAAAAATGTTCAAAGCATCCAATTTCCCGAGTGTGTGTGATTTGAAATGAGACGCACTGAATCCATGTCACGCGTGTGAAGACTTGCATTGATCTGAACGTGACTGGATCAGTGCCACATGAACACTGACGCCCTCGAAATACTTCAGTGAGAATGTGTTAGTGTAAGGCAGACACATGCTTCATTCAGCGCAGTTACGCGCCGACAACATCTCATTCATCTCACTCGTCTTTTTTTGTTATGTTGGCCTTCTCGTTTGCATCAGTAAATACACACACACACACCTGCTGTCCGTCACAGCCGTTCTGCTCCGTCATTGGTGGGGAACCTCGGGGGCGGGCTTCTTTTTCAGAGTGTCTATAATTGATTGGACGCCGCGCTTGACGCTGGACGTTACGCGGCGGGTGACGGAGTCGGTAGGGGGCGGAGTCAAGGAGCCGGACTTCCCCAGACACTTCTGATACCGCAACTAGAGAAAAACACAGATTTAACCCTTAAACAACTGCAGAATGATGTGTGATGCACTTTAGTGCAATTAAACACTTTATGTACAGAATCTGTGGCATGCTGTCACTCCAAACGGAAAATAAACTCGTCTTTCGGCTTGTAAAAACTAATAAAAATGCAACAGTTTGTAAGAAAACAAGGATGCAAAATGCTTGTGATTAAACGCAAAAGTTGTGTGAACAGTTTCTTGAGTGAATGTGAATATGTTTTGTGAGCAAACGCAAAATTTCTTGATGGAACAAGTTTTGTGCCAATGCAAAGTTTAAGGAGATATTTTGTTCGTAAACAAGTTTTGCGAGCTTGATGGAATGCAAAACATTTGCGAGCAAACACAAAGCTTTTGGCTAACACTTTTTGGCCAGCGCAAAATTTATTAAGCGAAGGCAAACATTGTGAGAGTTAAGAAATTATTTCAATGCTTTTGTATTCAATTGCAAAAATTATTCCCTCAAGAAACTGCTAGTTTGTAAAACTGCACGTGATCTTAACCCCTTTTTTTTTTTTTTACAAAATGTCTCAATGTTTGCATCCCTTAAGAAATGTTTCCACTCACTAACAAAACTTTTTGTTAACTCTTAAAATGTTTGTTCATTTAAATTTTGCATTAGCCAAAAACTGTTAGTTAACACAATGTTTGCATTTACTCAAACCTTGCATTTGCTCGCAAACATTTTGCGTTCCTTCAAGAAACCTTTGTAAAACTTTTACGTTCCTTTGAGAAACTGTTTCCTCAAGAACTTTTGCGTTTGCACAAAAAACCTGTCAACTCACAAAATGTTCCCTTGACAATCTTTAAAACTAGAAAGTTTGTGTATGCTTTCGAAAGATTGCATTCCCTCGAGAAACTGTTTGCTTACAAAACTTTTTCTTTTTTTCTTTTAGAAACTTTGCAGTCATTCTCAAAACTGAGACTTCTCATGAGAAACCTTTGCATTCCTTCAAGAAATTGTTTGCTCACGAAACTTTTAACTCAATGTTTGCGTTTGCCAAAAACCGTTAGCTCACACGATGTTTGCATTCCCTTAAGAAACTGTTAGTTCAAACTGTTCAAACTTTTGCGTTCACTTGCGAAAATATTTGCTCTAAAACTTATTTCCTCAATCTTTGTCTGCATCACAAATTTGTCACCTCTCAAAATGTTCCCTTTGAGAAACTGAAACTGTGTATGCTTATGAAAGTTTGCGTTCCCTCACGAAAAATTTTTGTTAGCTCACAAAATGTCTCCTTTGCATTCAGTCTCAAAAAAATTGCTTTCACTCAACTTTTTTGTTAATTCAAAATGTTTGCTTTCGCTTAATTTAATTGTTACAAAAACTTTTAGCTCACACAATGTTTGCATTTACTCAAGAAACCTTGTTTCCACACAAAACATTTGTAAACAAATTGTTTTCTCTCCAAACCTATACATTTGCTCTCAATACAAGTGCACTGCCTCAAACTTTACATTCACTCACAAAACATTTGTAAGCTAATGTTTGCATTCGCTCAAACGTTTGCATTCCCTCACAACACTGTGTTTGCACACAAAACTTCTATTAGGTCACAACATGCATTCTCTCAAGAAACTTTTTACTCACAAAATGATTGTTCAAACAAGAAAATTGGAATTTGTTTGCAACCAATGTTAGCATTAGCTCAAGAAACTTTGCATTCATTCACTTGAGAAATGTTTGTGCTCAACGTTTGCGGTCCCTTAAGAAACTGAAACTCGTAATTTTTTTGTTTTCAAAACACTTGCATGAATGATTTGGTATATGTGCCAAATTATATTTATAGTTAAAAATGCAAATATGTGTCCCTGGAGCACAAAAGCAGTCATAAGTAACGCAGGTATATTTGTAGCAATAGACAACAATACATTGTATGGGTCAAAATTATACATTTTTCTTTTATGCCAAAAATCATTAGGATATTAAGTAAAGATCATGTTCCATGAAGATATTTTGTAAATTCCTTACCCTAAATATATCAAAACATAATTTTTGATTAGTAATATGCATTGTTAAGAACTTCATTTGGACAACTTTAAAGATGATTTTCTCAATATTTAGATTTTTTTTGCACCCTCAGATTTGAATTTTTTAAATAGTTGTATCTCAGCCAGATATTGTCCAATCATAACAAACCATACATCAATGGAAAATTATTTATTCAGCTTTCAGATTATGTATAAATATCAATTTAAAAAAATGTACCCTTATGACTGATTTTGTGGTCCATGGTCACATATAAGAATAATCTAGATCAGTTTTGCATTTACTCGAACTTCGCTTGCTCGTAAAAATGTGTTAGGTCACAATTTTTCATTTTTACATGTGTTCCTTCTCAAAACGTTTCACCTTACCTCATTTAAATTTGTATTTAACCTGTAATATTCCTTAAATGAGAAGCATGTGATTTCCGTGTGAGGTGTATTTGTGTCACTCACCACACAGGCCGACTGCACAGCCTCCGACACGCTTCCCGCGTCGGGTTCGCACCAGAACACGTGACACTGGAAGTGCTGGTTTCCCGTGTCCATGATGAACGCAAACGTATGGACGTCATGCCCCACGCCCATGAAAGACAGGAAGCGCACGCGGCACTCCACTATGACTTCCTCCTCTTCTTCCTGTCCGAACAGAAGAGAAATGACAGTAATAAACCTGTCTGTCTCATGTCACCAGCGCTGAATTACTTTCAAAGGCCTATGAATGTTTCATCAGGGTCCAAGCAGAAAGAGAAGAGCTTCTGAATTTGTCCTCGGATTGTCCTGGAGTCCATGTGGACAAGGTTTTGTGTCATTGTGATATTTTAAACTCAAATTATACAAGTGAATTAGTCATTAAGGGTCAGATTTGGCATTTACACTTGCCAAATAAGTGAATGAACCTAAATTATTCGATATCAGTCCTCATGAGTCAAACCCCAAAATTGCATTGTATTTCCCTTTATGGTCTCCATAAAATATAGAAAACTGATGCTTGCTTTTTTTTCTTTCTTTTTTTTTAAAAGCACTTTCAGTAATTACTCAGTAAATTGTTGCATTGGCCTTCAACTTATTAGCTCACAACACGCTCAATCCAGAAAATTTCTGTTGGCTCACAAAAGTTATACATTCCTTTAAGAAACTTTAAGGTCACACAGCTTTTGCATTCACTTACAAACATTTTGCATTCGCTCTCAAACTTTGTGTTGGCTCACAATGTTTTTGAGAAACTTTGCATTCACATTAAAAAATGTGTATGCTTAAGAAACCTTGTGTTAGTTTACAAAAAAAAAAAAATTTCCCTCCCATCTCATGTTTTGTTTTTTTAAAAGCACTTGCATGGATATGGTAAATGTAAAAATTTGTGTTAGCTCACTAAATGTTTGCATTTGTACATGCCTGTATTTTGCGGAGCCACTAAAGGGAATGAATGCAAAGTTTCTCAAGTTAATGCAAAAAGTTTCATAACTTGCATGAATTATTTGATAAATGTGTTTAATTCTTAAGTTACGTATGTAAATGTAAGAAGTGTCTAAATCAGTATCCAATCAAAATTTTGTCTCTAGATGACATTTCATAACAGTCAGACAAAAACCAAGGATTAGTTTGTAAATGTTCATCTATGTGGTCTGATGCACAAACTGTTTCAAGGCAGAAAAATAATAAAGAAAATGTAGAAATTGTCACAAAAATGTAAAGTAAGCGTCACCTTTTCTTTGATGACAGTAATTGTGGCGTCAGCGACGTTGAGCAGGACGGGGGTCCAGTCCTCTTTCCCTGCGGAGGACATCAGACTGTCTATCGCTCCGTTTATCATGTCCATTCCTGAAACACACCGTTTGAGAAGAGCATTATAGTTCCTTGCAGTCACACAGGATCAAGTTTATAATAACTAATGGTGTAGAAATGAGTTTGTCTCCAAAACCTAGTGATCAGTCTGATTGTCAGCATCCTAACAGAGATGAAGCTCAGGAGAGACTGATATACTCAAGCTGCTTTGAAACGGTGTATTATTAAAAAAAAAAAAGCTAAATAAATTTAACTTGACCGATTTGGATATACTCAATGCAGACATCATACAAATGCCGCTCAGTACATGACATGCACAAGACTCGTCTCTCTCAGAAGTGCATGCAAAGCCAATAACGTCATGCTTTCTCCCATTGTGTTGGGCTCAATCTGACCCAAACTCAATATTCAAACAGCTCGAAATACTGATTAAACTATTTATTTCTTCTTGAAATTTGGTGAATATTTTTCATTTAGGGTCATGAATGTGCATGCAAAGTTTCGAGACACAGATGTGTTTTGGAAAGGCTGTACAAATTTTGTTAGGACTTTTGTGTAGGGCTCAATATGACAACACTCTATTTTCAAACTGCTCGAAATACTGGTTAAACAATTTATTTCTTCTTGAAATTTGGTGAGTATTTCTCATTTAGGGTCAAGAATGTGAATATAAAGTTTCAACACACAGATGTGTTTCGGAAAGGCTATGCAAATTTTGTAAGACTTTTGTGTTGGGGTTAATCTGACCCAAACTCAATATTCAAACAGCTCGAAATACTGGTTAAACTATTTATTTCTTCTTGAAATTTGGTGAATATTTTTCATTTAGGGTCATGAATGTGCATGCAAAGTTTCGACACACAGATGTGTTTTGGAAAGGCTGTACAAATTTTGTTAGGACTTTTGCGTAGGGCTCAATATGACAACACTCTATTTTCAAACTGCTCGAAATACTGGTTAAACAATTTATTTCTTCTTGAAATTTGGTGAGTATTTCTCATTTAGGGTCAAGAATGTGAATATAAAGTTTCAACACACAGATGTGTTTCGGAAAGGCTATGCAAATTTTGTAAGACTTTTGTGTTGGGGTTAATCTGACCCAAACTCAATATTCAAACAGCTCGAAATACTGGTTAAACTATTTATTTCTTCTTGAAATTTGGTGAATATTTTTCATTTTGGGTGTTGAGTGTGCACGCAAAATTTCGACACACATATGTGTTTTGGAAAGGCAATACAAATTTTGTCAGGACTTTTGTAATGGGGTCAGTTTGACCCATACTCGATATTCAAACAGCTTGAAATACTGATTAACTATTTATTTCGTCTTGAAATTTGGTGAATATTTCTTATTTAGGGTTATGAATGTGCATGCAAAGTTTCAACACACCGATGTATTTTGGAAAGGCTGTTCAAATTTTCTTACAAGTTTTGTGTTGGACTCATATCAACTCCCCCATTGGTTTCCATGCAATTTGCCAAAAATCAACACTTTCAAAAAACACTAAAGTCAGGTAAAACACAGAAAACCGTTACTGTAATTTGTCCAACACTAAAATATGAAATACATGTGAACTTAATGTAATTTAAGACTCAAAGTTTACTCTAAATTGAGATTCGTCTTCTGAATCATCTAAAGAAAAATCTGTCAAAGGTTGTTAATGTTTTGGATCTCAATTACTAGACTGTTGCAGCACTGAAAAGAATTGTGAGAAACAGAGAACCAGACAATAAAGAGGCAGGGGAAGTACAAATAGCAATACTTAGTTGTAGTTATTTGCACCTTAGTGTACAAATAGTTACTACAAGTAATCGTGACCTTGTGTGTGTGTGGCAATTTTTGAACAAATATACTTGGGTCAAATATTCACCCCTAATACAATAGAAAAGACAATAAAAAAATGTATGGGAATTATTAAATTTCACATTTCATATTCCTAGTCTCTGAAAAGCTACAATAGAGGTTTTCTGTATTTACATAAATCTTAAGTTCCATTTATTTCTGTAATGCTTCAAAGCAGCTTCACATTGATAAACAGGAAAATAATGGTGTTCAAAATGAATCATTTATGAAACTCTACAGCTCTACAGAACACAATGTCGTTATTCAGCTCATTTTTTTTTATCAATCCAGTTCTATAACAGTGTCAATGGCACAAAATAAGTAGCATGCTTCATTTAGTAAGTACGCACTTGGTTTGTGTTCAGAGTAAGTTGTAGTGTGTGTGATTTACCTATAGGTCGCAGTACTGACGTCATTCCCAGGTAAAGCACGTGGGAACTGTGTTGTAGGTCAGTCTTTGGTGTTGGAAACTCTACTGAGGAAACACACAGATGAGAAACATCATGCAGAAGATTTCACTCATCGGTCCCGACGCTCTAAATGCATTCGTATAGAGCGGGAACCTCTGGCATGATGAAAACAGAGCAATGCGTCCCTCAGGAGCCCAGAAACCCTGCGCGGTGCGGTCTGCATTATAAAACAGACAGAGGACGAACTGCGTTTGAAGCTGCTGTAAACTGATAGAGATGAGATGGATGTAAATGCAGCAGCGGCAGTGATTCTCTGATCTGTAACACGGGTGATTTAACTGAGTTTTAATGGGTCAGGACTGCAGCTTTCATTATCTCACTGATCATTGCAGGAATTTACAGACTTTATGCAATAAAGCGTGAGCGTTTGCTGAGGTCAGCACGGCCCAATGCTTTATTTATAGACTCGTACTGCTGGAGCGTGAATTTACAACCCTCCACACACACACACACACACACACAACATTATATATATGTGACCATGGACCACAAAACCAGTCATAAGGGTCAATTTTTTTGGAAATTGAGAATTACACATCATCTGAAAGTTGAATAAATAATCTTTCCATTGATGTATGGTTTGTTATGATAGGACAATATTTGGCTGAGATACAACTATTTGAAAATCTGGAATCTGAGGGTGCAAAAAAATCTAAATATTGAGAAAATCACCTTTAAAGTTGTTCAAATGAAGTTCTTGGCAATGCATATTACTAATCAAAAATTAAGTTTTGATATATTTACGGTAGGAAATTTACTAAATACCTTAATGGAACATGATCTTTATTTAATATCCTAATGATTTTTGGCATAAAAGAAAAATCAATAATTTTGACCCATACAATGTATTGTTGTCTATTGCTACAAATATACCTGTGTTACTTATGACTGCTTTTGTTCTCCAGGGTCACATATTTACATCAAAACAGATGAATATACCTGAGGAAAAACAGCTCGTAGGTCTATTTATATTCATGCGTTTAAGCTGCGACATGATGTTACAACAAAACAATGCATCTCTGTGGACCACAGCAGCGTTTACTCACCAAAAACATCACTGACCAATGAAATACAAGCATCTGAGTCATGAAATCAGAACTTTAGATGCACAGTAAGTTTTTCTTCAATCAAAAATACAGTGTCATTAAAACTAATGGACCGTTACGGTGCAAAAAAACCCATTTGAGATCATTGATTGGGATTTGCATCGTTTTGCTGCTTTGCTCATTTCAGTTTTATTTCAGGCCATCTGTGTGTTTTGTTAATAAACATTTGGGCACGCTGACTGAATTTACTTCTCATTATTTTAACCTTCTGTTCTAAAACAATTAAGCATGCATTGATTGAAAATTAGTTTCGTAGAATATAAATTGCACCTAAATATGAATTTATTTAAAAAAAAAAACTAATTAAAATTGACTAACTTTTAAATATGCTAAAACAAATACACATTAAGATAAGCTGACATATTTCTTATTTTAATTTGTTTCCTCAAGCTGTCATTTTTATTTAAGAACCAGGATTTTCACTGTTCTGGAGAACCTGGATATATGAGGCAATTTTAAACGTGTGATTTCTAGAAATGGAAATTAATATTAAAATTAATCTTTATAATGGATATAAATGCTCTAAAATATTTTATTGGGTAGAAATGGCTTTGTCACACAAGACAAGAAACGTCATTTAAATTCATTGGAAAAAATTATACTTTTGTTATTACAGCAAAAAATTATAATGACTATAATGAATATAAATATTTTTGTTCTGTCAAGATCTAAAATATTTTAGCAGGTAGAAATTGCTATATATGACAAAATATTAAAAGAAATTGCTATTTATAAAACAAAACAAAAGAGGACCCTGCAATCACAAAAGACTAGAAATAAAAATTAAAATGTGAAAACCTGAACAACATCAACTAAACATTTAGAGTTATGGAATTCAATTATTTTAATTTTAATTATTTTATAAATACAATCCTAAATCAGCTTTTATGCTGTAATGCATCGGTTCTAAAAATAAATTTGATATTTATGAAAAAATCTGTAATTACAGATGACTAGAAAAGTCATGTAAATCATTGGAAATAAAGTGTTAACCTTGAAGAACATTCAGTTAAACTTCTGAAATTATTGAATTTAATTAATTTATTTAATTATTTTATGAATTAACGTTGAAATGAACAAACTTATGCTATAATGCAAATGTTAGAAAATGAAATCTGGAATTATTGACTTTAATTATGATATGATTATGAATAAATTTCAAAAACGTTTGCATTACAGCCAAACATGGATGGCTTGAAATATCATCTTTGATAGTCTCGGAGTCAAAACAGCTGTGAACCGCTGCACTAAAGTCACTCACAATCATCAAATGGTTGAGATTTATGACCCTGGAGCACAAAATCAGTCATAAGGGTCAAGTTTTCGAAATTGAGATTTCTACATCATCTAAAAAGCTGAATAAATACGCTTAACATCGATGTATGGTGTGTTATGATAGGACAATATTTGAGATACAACTATTTGAAAATCAGGAATCTGAGGGTGCAAAAAAATCTAAATATTGAGAAAATCACCTTTAAAGTTGTCCAAATGAAGTTCATAGCAATGCATATTACTAATCAAACATTAAGTTTTTATATATTTACAGTAAGAAATTTACAAAAAATCTTCATGGAACATGATCTTTATTTAATATCCTAATGATTTTTGGCATAAAAGAAAAATGTATCATTTTGACCCATACAGTGTACTGTTGGCTATTTCTACAAATATACCTGTGTTACTTATGACTGCTTTTGTGCTCCAGGGTCACGTTTGCTTGGTCATGTGACTGAACGTGTGAAGCTCTTACCTCTCAGAGGAACATCAGAGCTGATCTGAGACGAGGAGCCAGCGACTGGACCGACGCTCCTGCGATCAGCCATAATCTGAGAAAACAAAGATCACGACTGAAGAAAACAGCCTGCGTTCCTCCCGTCTGTCTCTCTGCAGGCCGTTAATCTGGAGCCAATGAATCTCAGATCAACGTTAATCAAAGCCTGAGGATGGACGTGCTGAGCGGACAACTTTACACGAGGATGGACGGCGCATACTAACAGACACACACACACACACACACACACACACACACACACACTCTCACACACACACTCACTCTCACACACATACACACACACACACATGCACATACACACACTCTCACACACACACTCACTCTCACACACATACACACACACATACACACACTCACTCACGCACACTCTCACGCACACACACACACACTCACGCACACACACTCACGCTCACACACTCACGCTCACACACTCACGCTCACACACTCACGCTCACGCTCACACACACTCACTCTCACACACGCACATGCATGTTCCTGTGGCTCAGTGGTAGTGCATTGCGTTAGCAGCGCAAAAGGTTGTGGGTTCGATTCCCAGGGAACACACATAGTGATAAAAAAACATGTATAGCCGGAATGCACTGTAAGTCGCTTTGGATAAAAGCGTCTGCTAAATGCATAAATGTAAATGCACACTCACTCACTCTCACACACACACACACACTCTCACGCACATGCACACACATGCACACACTCTCTCTCACGCACATGCACTCACACACACTCTCACGCACACACACACTCTCACTCACACAAACACACACACTCACACACACACACACACAACGGCAAAGAAATACTGTAAACACAGATATTTCCCCAAGAAGACACATTTATCTTTCCACAGACCCACAGAAACGGCTTCAGATGAAACCGGACAGATGATTGGTTGCTGAGGCTATTTCCTCATAAATATTCATGAGCCTGATAATAAATATGCAGCTAGTGATTGGATTTGTCAGAATGAAAGCGAGTGTTTGTTTGCTGTGAATGTGAATGTGTGTGGATTATTTCTTGATTCTCGCTCCTCACCTTCGAGCAGATCTGCTTCAGGCTGCTGGCGACGCTTTCCGCGGGACTGTCACATTGAAACACGTGGCATTTCAACACACGCGTGTTCTTGTCACGGGCCACATACGCAAAATCCCTGAAACAGAACGAGAGACACTTTGAGTTTGAGTTTGTAAAGCAAGAATCAGTTAATAAAGTTTAAAACAAGAAACACAGACATTAAAGTGTGTTACTGTCACAGGACTCAAGGGGGCGCTAGAGTTTCCTTCAGATGTCTGCGATAATAACCCAGATTATTATTCAGGTAAGTAGATATAAATGTTAACAATTTAACTAACTCAGGCAGTGGATGAGGATCTGTAAGATTTACATAAGTCATTTAATTTTCACTTTTTTAGTATGTTACACTTTACTACGTTTATAAAAATCTTTTTTGAGTTTTTGAGCAGGTTTTCATAATTTGAGTAGGCGAAAAAAGGCAAATTACAATAATTTATCATTGTAATAATGTCTGATGAAGGCCTTGATAATGGCAGAAATGTAATTTTAACCAATAAAGATTGAGTGAGTGAGTGCTGCACCTCTTCTAACTGAAATTACAATAATTAAAATATAAAAACAATTAAAAAACTTGCTAAAAATGAATAAAATAATAAAGAAGTAACATTAAATGTAAAAACGATAAAAAGACCCTAAAAAACAAATCAAAAACACTATTAAAAAGCTAATAAATCATAAAATTGTTAAATTAAAATGCATGTAAAAATCCAAAATAAAACACTTACTAAAAAGCAATTATGTACTAAAAATGTAATCTTAAAATATATGTAAAAACCAATCAAAATAAATCTCTTACTAAAAAGCAATTAAATCACAAATATAAAATTAAAATCATTGTAAAAATATAAAATTAAAATCATTGTAAAAATAAGAAAATCAAAACAAAACACCTAAAAAGCAATTAAATCATAAATATGAAATATAAATAAATGTAAACAAAAACAATCCAAATAAAACACTAAAAAGCAACTAAATCACAAATGTAAAATTTACATTTTAAAACAAAAACATCAACAACAACAAAAAAACCTTTTGGTAAATCCAAAATGTACAATTAAAATTAATTTTAAAATAAAAACAGTTATGCATGTCATATGACCATTAACCAACATCACTGAACCGTGAACAAGTGAGTGTGTTGTAAAATGATTATATCTGAGCTTTAAGTAAATATTTCAACTCAGAGGTTGAGTTTTTATTTGGAAAAGCCAGTGTGAATACTTTAATCACAGGAACCTCACACAGATTCATCAGGTGTTCACAGATTGTGTTCAAACTAACACATTGTGTTCAGATTGAAGAGCATTAGCAGCATGAGAACAGGACAGCAGCAGAAACACATCCATCAGACCGAGAGCAGAGAGTCCGCCGGAGGAATATCCACGTGTGCGTGTTGAGAATGTAAAGGTTAATGGTTTAGTGTCACTCGTGACATTCAGAGCACAGCAGCGACGGCCAGCAAACCTCGATTCAGCAGTCTAACGCTTCTGACGTGTAGAGCAGCTCGATCGGAGCAAACATCATATTATACTGCTCCAAAAGAGAGATAATTTACTATCACTCACATACTATTACACTTTTTATTCATATTTTAAGTAGATTTATATATTTTTTTTTTTTCAGTTTTTATTTAAATTTTAGTTAAAGTTTTAGTAATTAGTATCAATTTTGTTTAAATTGTATTAGTTTTTCATTCCAGTTTTTGCTATTTTAGTACATGTTGAACTAATTAAACATTTCAGTTTTATTTTTAGATAAATTGTGTGGCCCTAGTGGATGGTTGCTAGGATGTACTGTGTGGTTGGTAGGGTGTTGCTAGGGTGTTTTGGGTGGTTGCTATGGTGTTGCTAGAGTGTTTGGAGTTGTTTCCAGGTGTTTTCCTCTTGTTTGGTATGAAGGGAGTGTCTTTGTGATCTGCGGGGTTGCTGGGGAGTTGCTATGGTGGTTTGGGTGGTTGCTAGGGTGTTCTATGTGGCTGCTAGGTGTTTTCCTCCTGTTTGGCATGAAGGGAGTGTCTCTGTAATCTGGTCTACTCTGGGTAGTTGCTATGGTGTTTTGGGTGGTTGCCAGGGTGTTGCTATTGTGTTTTGGTTGGTTGCCAGGGTGTTGCTATTGTGTTTTGGGTGGTTGCCAGGGTGTTCTATGTGGCTGCTAGGTGTTTTCATCCTGTTTGGCATGAAGGGAGTGTCTCTGTAATCTGGTCTACTGTGGGTAGTTGCTGGGGAGTTGCTATGGTGTTTTGGGTGGTTGCCAGGGTGTTGCTATTGTGTTTTGGGTGGTTGCCAGGGTGTTCTATGTGGCTGCTAGGTGTTTTCCTCCTGTTTGGCATGAAGGGAGTGTCTCTGTAATCTGGTCTACTGTGGGTAGTTGCTGGGGAGTTGCTATGGTGTTTTGGGTGGTTGCCAGGGTGTTGCTATGGTGTTTTGGGTGGTTACTAGGGTGTTCTATGTGGTTGCTAGGTGTTTTCCTCCTGTCTGGCATGAAGGGAGTGTCTCTGTGATCTGGTCTACTGTGGGCAGTTGCCAGGGTGTTGCTATGGTGTTTTGGGTGGTTGCTAGGGTGTTCTATGTGGCTGCTAGGTGTTTTCCTCCTGTTTGGCATGAAGGGAGTGTCTCTGTGATCTGGTCTACTGTGGGCAGTTGCCAGGGTGTTGCTATGGTGTTTTGGGTGGTTGCCAGGGTGTTGCTATGGTGTTTTGGGTGGTTACTATGGTGTTCTATGTGGCTGCTAGGTGTGTTCCTCCTGTTTGGCATGAAGGCAGTGTCTCTGTGATCTAGTCTACTGTGGGCAGTTGCTAGGGAGTTGCTATGGTGTTTTGGGTGGTTGGTAAATTGTCAGCATCCATATTTGTAGTTGGCGGCTGAGGGAAGTAGATGAGTTCATGAGTTTACACTCTTCACTATGTTATTCAGAAACTGTAGTCTGAATGTGGCTTTCATGTGTCTGGAAACTGAGTTCACTATAAACTACACAACACACTGACACACTCACACACTCATCTGTCTGCGCTCGCTACCTGCACATGAAGAGACTTCAGCTGACACAATAATCACAAGAGTGTGTTTCTCAGAAGTCTCAGAGCCCCAGCGATGAACCCATTCTGTCACACACACACAGAAATTAAAGGATCCTGATACACTCTTATGGCGAAAAGCACTTTCAAAACTGAAGGGACTCTGTGAGGATAGTGATGATGATGATTATGAACTATATCATACTTTATAAACTCACACTGTCAAACACTAATGAATGTGAGCTGTTTATAACGAGAGCAAAACACTCATTTACTGAGCTGTCTCTATGATCCTGTTTTAAACCACTGAGAGTGCTGTTAGTTCAGTCAGTCCTCACTAGTGCTGATAGTGCAGCCAAATCAGATCTACAGATCTGAAGATCAGCACCCTAGCAACAGCATAGTAACCACCCCAAACACCCTAACAAGCACCCTATTACATTTTTGGAGGGAATTTTAGTTTTTAAATCAAATTTTGAATCACAATCACAATTTTATTAGAAAAAAAAACAACACAAAACAGAATTAGATTCCCCAAATTGCGCATACCTTCCACAACACCTGAGCAACCACCCTGGCAACACCCTAGAAACCTCACCGACCACCCTAGCAACCACACAAGACACCGTAGCAACACCCTAGCAACCATGATGTCACACTGGCAATACCCTAGTAACCGCCCAAACCACCAACAACACCCTAGAAACCATACAAAACACCATAGCAACCACCCAAAACCATAATAATACCCTAGCAACCACCCAAGCCTCCACAAACACCCTAAAAACCACACAAGGCAACCTAACCTAACATCCACCCAAAACCATAGTAATACCCTAGCAAACCACCAACACCCTAGAAACCACACAGAACACTGTAGCAACACCCTAGCAACCACTTAAACCACCACCAACAGCCTGGCAACAATAATGTCACACTAGCAACACCCTAGCAACCACCCAAACCACCAACAACACCCTAGAAACCACACAGAACACCCTAAAACACCCTAGTAGCTGCATAGCAACACCCTTGTTTTGTGATGTT
>CM041813.1:3090129-3100129 GCA_023376895.1 Aspiorhynchus laticeps
TTCAATATGATTATGCATAGCTCCAGTAAAGTTATTTTAAGCCAATTTGACATTACACAGTTTACAAAAAACGTTTCCATTTCCTTCTAATTCAAAATAATCCACACCTTGCTGGTCTTTCGCGTGGAGCTCCCCGCAACTGACATGAAGAAAACGCATGTGAGGTAAAATTATAGTTCCCGCCCAGATACGCTTTTAAAAATATTTAAATATTTTGATATGTATTCTTTTTCAAAAGTTTTATTTTAACTGTTCTTTAAAATGTTTTAAATGGTACGTTAAAATGATGGTAATTTGAATGATAAAATCATCTTTTTTTTTTTTCTCGTGTAGTGGACTATTGTTTTCAGTGTCGACTAGTAGGAGCTGCACCGTTTAGTCGACTAGTCGACTAGACCCGCACATCCCTAGTTCATTCATGTTTATTTTGTGCTATAATAACTAGTAAAGAGAAAGAGGTGCTACAGCGACATCACGACACATTAAAGAGCCACACTATTTACTGTTTGAATTTCTTAAAAAACGCCAAATTTGCTGATACTTTGTTTCATACCAAAAGTATCAGTTTCCTCTTTTCTCCGCGATGTATTTTTCACTGCGTGAGAGCATGATGTGTGGCGAGAGAGCATCACAAATAGCTGCAAATAATAGTTTCTGTGCACTATTTAGTGTATTTCTGAAAACATGAGCACTTTTGAGGAAGGTTTGGAATCTGTGGATAATAATACGGTACTCAATATACCAGCGACATGAATAAATTATGCAGATTAGCCTAACTCTGCTTCTGTTTCACTGTTCTGTTTATACTGTTGCTGATTGAAGTTATTTGTCATTGGGTGATTATAGCTAGTGTTATTTGTGCTGGTCTCCGTCTCTGTGGTTTGTGTGTGAATAGATGAGGTTCACACGCATCTGTTTGATATCGTGCTGCTGGTGTGGAGAATAAAGAGTGTTTCTTCAACAGTTAGTTTTCAGTCAGCACCGTCATCACTAAACACCAGACGACTCTGTCTAACTCTTTCAGGTTAAGTTAGAATAGTTTGGCAGAGCGCTAGTATAAACACAGCTAGTGAGTAGATGATGTTCACTGTGATGATGATTAATGACAACCTCGTTAGCTTTTTCAAGACAAGAGCTTAAAAAAATACTGAAATATTTTATGTTGTAGATTAAAGATAAAACATGAAAATCTTGGGCTTGTGTTAAACACTGACTTTATTTAATTTAATCAAAAAAAATGATTTTTTAAATTAATATTTTGGATTTTGTTTTAATTTAAAATGTCTATAGTTTTTTCAGATTTTATGTTGTAGAATAAACGTGCAATATCTCAGGCATTTAGTCAAAAATTCACAAAAAAATGTTTTATTAATTTAATTTATTTTTTATTAATATTTTGCATTACTTTTTGTGCTTTCATTTTCATTTTAGTTCAGGTTTTAGCAATTTTGTTTGTCTTTTTTTTTTTATCTTTTTTTTCATTTTTATAGTTATTTTAGTATAATTTAAACTCAATCAAATTGAGAAATGTTTAAATAAGTTCAAGGTTTTTTAAAATATTTTATTTAAGTTAAGTTTATTTTATTCCAAATAACAAAAATGTTTTATATGGTTTTAGTTCAGTTTAATTTTTAACTTTCATTTTCAATATATTTTACTTCATTTTAGTTCTTTTTTTTTCAAAGTAATGAAAATGTTTTTTAATGTGTTTAGTTTTAGCAATCAACAATTTTTTGAGAAGCTGTTTCACTGATATACGTCATAATCGGGAAGAAAAGATGATTGCAATTTGTATTCCGTGCCAACTTGAAAAAGATCAATATTTGTTAATTCAATATTTCCTGTCTCAACAGGAAACCCATTATGATTATGTGGTATGAGATGAAGATCTGTGTCTACCTCAGTCTGTGCTTTAGTGCAGGGCACAGGAAGACACGCCCCCTTCAGCCTCGGCTCCGCCTCCTGGTCAGAGTGGGCGTCGCCGGCCACAGGCTGATCTCGAGGAGTGGAATCAGCTGAAATACGCCAGAAATACTCCTGAGACACGTCCTGAACCTGAGGAGGCTCTTCCCAAACACCTTCAACACACACACACACACACACACACACACGCTTCAGAAACTGTCTGTCGTCATAGCAACCGCTGCTTCCTGCTACACAGGAGATAAATATAACGCTGTGCATGACTTCAGACAGAAACACTACTGCTCAAAAGTTCAGGGTCAGAAAGATTAAGGCTTTTTGTGAAAGAACCTTTTTATTCATCAAAGTGCCACATTTATAATGTTAGTAAAGATTTCTATGTCAAATAAATGCTCGTCTTTTGAACTTTCTATTCATTTGTGAATCCTGAAAAATAAAATGTATAAATGTGTAAAATGTAATAAAATGTTTTCAACGTTGATAATAATCAGAAATGTTTCTTGAGCAGTAAATCAGCATATTATTATGATTTCTGAAGATCATGTGACACTGAAGACTGGAGTAATGATGCTGAAAATACAGCTTTGATCACAGAAATAAATTACAGTTTAACAGATATTCACATAGAAAACAGCTGTTTGAAATTGTAATAATATTTCAGAATTTTTACTGTATTTTTGCTCAAATAAACGCAGCCTTGCTGAGGAGAGCGTATCTGTCTGGTCACCTGTCTCCTGAGGCGTCTCCACAGTCGGGCTCTCCTGTGACAGCGTGGTCCAGCTGGAGTCCTCCTCCTCCTCCTCCTCCTCCTGTTTCTCGGGTCTGGCCGGGCGTTCGGGTGACTCCTCCGGCTCGTCTCCTCTCAGCTTCAGGCGTAAGGGACTCCTCTGCAGAGACCCGTCTCTGACGCGGCCGATGCGCTCGTTATTGGGCCGGAGCGAGTGCTCGTGAACCTCCAGCGTCTCTCCGGGACTCTCCTCCTCCTCTTCCTCGCTGGCCAGCAGGAGCAGGTGGTTCTGAGGGAGGGTGAGGTGCACCTCCACATGGTTCTCTTTAGCCCACGTCTGCGCCTCTAGTTTGGGCAGGAGGTGTTTCTCCTCGGCCTGTGTGTCTTTATCTGGGCTTTTCGGTGCCTCCTCTTCTCGATGGTACTCTAGAAAGCTCTTGGTCCTCCTCCTGATGGTGGGGTTCTTCTGGTTGTCCTTCCCCTCCAGCCAATCCCAGCTGCTCCTCACCAGGTTCTTGTCGTTCTTGTTGAGGTCCAGCTGCTCCTCTTTGAGCTGCAGGTTGGTGCCGTTTTTGGCCAGTTTGGGATTGGAGGTGGAGAAGGAGAGCGAGGAGCAGTAGAGGGATGAAGAGGAGGCGGATTTCGTGGGGGCGGGTTTTCGGCCAGAGGAGGCGTGGCTTTGGGTCAAAGGGGCGGGGTTTTGGCTTAAACCCATTGCGTTTTGGATATTGGTCAGTGCATATTTCTGCCGACTCTTCGAGCTTTGCGTTTCCTTGGAAACGGCGACCACGCCCTCTTTTATGGTGTCGCAGCTCAGCTGCTGGTTGAGGGAGGAGCGTAAGTTGAGGGAGCTGGGTGGAGTCAACAGAGGCCTGCTGTGATTGGTCGATTCTACGGTCGATGCGCTGCGTCTGAGGGGAGGTTTCTGCAGTGACATCATCGCAAATGATCAATCAGCTGCGGAGAGAGAGAGAGAGAACGATGGTTCATTTATTATTCATGTTTCTGGTCTCATTGTTATAGGTGCTTGTTTCTGCCACGGGATGAAAAATAAAAATACATTTAAAAAAAAAATAATTTAATATTAAAATATATCACAATTTATATATCTTGCAATTCTGGCTTTATATCTCGCAATTCAATTTTTTTCCTCACAGTTCTGACTTCTTCCACAATTCTTTATTTTTTCTTGCAATTCTATTTTTTCTTACAATTCTGACTTTTTTCTCGCAATTCTAAAAAAAAGAATTCTTGCAATTCAAACTTTTTTTTGCAATAAATTTTTTATTACAATTCTTAGTTCATATCTTGCAATTCTGACTTTATATCTTACAATTAATATTTTTTATTGCAATTCAGACTTTTTTTCTAACAATTCTATTTTTCCCCTCACAATTCTGAAGTTATATCTCACAATTGTATTTGTATCTCACAACTGTGATTCTGACCTTTTCAGCACCAGTTCTGATTAATTAGCTTCATTAATTCCTGTCACTGAAAACAGAGCTGGGAAAGAATGCTTAGATATTTGCCAAAGGAAAACACACTCAAATATAATCACATTTTAGTACTTTCTCATATTAAACAATATCACAAATGTGAGATCTTGTTGATATCTCAGTAATTTCTCCTAGACAGCAATGAGATGAATTCAGATTTTTACTCTTCTCCTGTTTCTCATGTGTTTCTCACTAGATTTTCATTAGAGATCAAATTGTTCTCAGATTTGTCAGATCTCAATATGAACTAAAACACTTCTCATCTGATTTAAATGATTGAATTAATCATTTTTTATTATTAATATTTTTTTAAGATGTGTATGGATTGTGACTGTCATACAGAATTTTATTCTGATAAAAAAAAGAAATCTACAATCTACATTTAGATATTTACAGAAGGAAAACATACAAATATAATCACATCTTGCACCAAAAGAGCTCTTTTTCATATTAAAGAATATCACAAATCAGATCTTGTTGATATCTCAGTCATTTCTCCTAGACAGCAATGAGATTAAATGGAGATTTTTACTCTTTTCCAGTTTCTCTTATGTTTCTCTCAAGATTTATTGACGAGTCTCCTCAAGTGATCTCAACAATGTCCCAGAATGTGCTCAGATTGATCAGAGATCTCAATATGAACTCAAACATTTCTCATCTGCCATCCACATTAAGACTTAGTTCACACTGCAGGTCTTAATGCTCAGATGGGATTTTTTTGCACTGTTGTTCACATTGTGATTTAAATGCGACTGCCATCAGTGTCATGTGTGAACCGTATACGCCCTGAAGTGACCCGCATGCGCAGAAGAAGACGTCAGACGCTGCTCGTGTTAGCGTGTGTTTAGCAATTTTTAAGTTAATGTGCAATCGGAGCCTAAATAATGAAGTGATAGTATTGTCTATATATCGTCTGCCATTGTGATTTTAATCTTCCCGCCTCCTCCAGCGCAGAATTGTGACATGTGTCGCATTTCAATGATGTAAAAATCGCATGCGACATGGTCGTTCAGACTGAAGTCGCATTGCAAAACATGGGATATGTATCTGATTTAGGACCACGTATGAAAGTGGCCTGGGCCTGATTTGTGCTGTTCAGACCGTCATAAGAAAATCAGATATGGGTCACATTTGGGCAAAAAAGTCGGATTTGGGCCACTTTAGCCTGCAGTGTGAACTAAGTCTAATTCTATCTCTTTATCTACTTTTGTACTTTTATGATCACTGAAGTTGTTTATATTGACTTCCAGAGTTGGAGGTAATGCGTTACAAGTAACGTGACAAGTTACTTTTTTAAATAAGTAACACTAGTTACTTTGTTTCTCATGTAGTGACTGACAGCTCTCCTCATGCTGAGAGAAATCAGGAGTAATGATCTTACTGTAGTTCTAGACTGAATATGAATATGTATTTACTCATCTCACTGCACAAAAACATTCAGTATTCCTCAAAATGAATGAAAACAGGGAACTGCAAACTCAGAATATGACACAAACTAATTAAATGTTAAGTAACACAAATATCCTTTATGTATTTAATGCCATTTTATTAACCAGTGTCTTTGCTGCTGACATTTCATGATCCAATTCAACCGTACTAATAAGCAAAAATGACTTTAGATAAACATAAACATCTTAAAACATCTTTTTTTATATATAAACAATAACAAACAAGACAGGCCAGAAGAGAAACAGTAACATAATACATTACTTTCCATAAAAAGTAACTAAGTAACACAATTAGTTGCTTTTTTTAGGGAGTAACAACATTGTAAAGCATTACTTTTAAAAGTTACTTTCCCCAACACTGCTATATATATATATATATGCCCTAATTGTGTTTTTATAAGCTGCTGACTGGATTGAGCCATAAATAATTTCTAGAAATCTACAGCTACATTTGTGTCTGTTGCCAGCTGAGATGAATTTGAGACTTTGTATGAAACATAACTGAGAATGAATAATAACATTTGCTCTGTTAATCAGCCGTGTTTCACTGTGTTTGTGACTCTTTGACTCGATCACCTTTACATGAACTGCACAGTCAGCACAGCGTCTCACGTTAAACTACGACAAACAGGTCCAGTCCACACACACAAACACACAAATACACACATATATACACACACACACGGCTGTGACGGACTGGGCTGGAAAATGTGTTTACTGCAGATTTCCACTGAAGATCAGTGTGATTATAAAGCATTATTCAGCACAACAGCCTGCATGCAACACACACACACACGCACGCACACACACACACACACACACACACACACACACACACGACGCGTGACTGTTTTTCTGTGCATCAGCCAAATGGTGTTTTGACTGATCACAACCCTGATACTGTATTCAGAACGATGTTATTGTGTTCATTAATAACTCAGATTTACTTAGATATAAAGTTATTCAAGAAGGCAACTGGATATTAAATGCATATTTACAGAAAATCATAAGCACTGAAAAAAATGATTCACTGAATTTACTAAAAAGATTTAAGGTAAGTGGTTGCAATCAATTTATTTTAGCTACAATTACATAAAAACAAAAATGGTATATTTTTGTTTCAGTGAGGATTAAGCTGTTTTAACTTGTTTTTACACTTTTACACGTCTTACTGGGACTGGTCTGTAAAACTGCACAAAACTAATAGTTTATATTCCTATATGCAATACAATTTAATACTGTGTATAACAGTACAGTAAAGTGCACTATCACATAATACAGTAAAATACTCTTGTAAAATAATTTTCAAAAAAATCTGAAAGGATATACCAGCAAATATGCAAGACTCAGTAACTATAACTAAAGTGTAGTATTGCATAATACAGTAAAATACTATTGGATAATGTATACAACTCTTTGATTATAATCCTATATGCAATAAAATTTAAATAAAATGCAAGTTTATAACAGTATAGTATGGTGCAATATTGCATAATATTGTAAAATACGTTTGGAAAATTATTTATGCAAAAACTAATTATAATCCATATGCAATGCATTTAAAATAAAATATAAAAGCAAAACATGCAAGACTTAACTTCAGAGTATAGTATAGCATTGCAATAATTGTGTATTCTTCTTTTAATCATTTATGCATTAAGATTTGAAATATGATATACGAGGAAAAATGCAAGATTCAGTAACTTCACTATATAGAATAAGTTGGAAAATAATGTATGCTAAATTTGATTATAATCCTATAAGCAATAAAATTGCAAGACTCAGGAATTCTACTAGTTTAGTACAGTACTGCATTGAAAAAGACAAAAGAAAAATGTATGGAATTTATGATTATAATCCTATATTCAATAAGATTTGAAATCAGATATAACAGCAAAAATGCAAAGCTTAATAACTTTAGTATAGTATTGTATTGCAATAATTGCATATTCTGACTGATTATAATTGTGCAATAAGATTTGAAATAAGATAAAATGCCAGATTAGTGCAATATTGCATAATATAGCAAAATACATTTGGAAAATAATATATGCTAAATCTGATTATAATCTTATATGCAATAAAATTTAGAATAGTATATAACAGCAAAAGTGCCAGACTAAAACTGCATTATAATATAGTATATATTATAGTATTGCTAATATTGCATATTCTAACTCTGATAGAGAATCTGAATACTAATATAGTACAGTATTGCATAATATAGACTATTGGGTAATGCATACTACTATTTGATTAATACTATATGCAATAAAATCTGAAATAAGATATATAATCTAGAATGCAAAACTTAATAACTTTACTACAGTATAGTATTGCAATAATTGCATATTCTGACTGATTACAAATCATATATGCAATTAGATTTGAAATTAGATATAGCCTGCTAGAAAAAAATGCAAGACTCAATAATGCATAACATAGTAAAAGACACTATATGCAATACGCAAACAATAAAAATGTCAAGGCTCAAATACAAGGCTCAACAGCACAGATATTGAAGTCAATATATTTAAAGTTTGATGAAAATACAGGCATGACATGAGGATGCACAGAAGTTGTTTGTCCTGATCATGACAGATCTCTTCTGATCGGCCCCAAACATGACGCACATCTCAACTTAAACACAGTCTGCAACAACTGCTGCATGCATATCATCATCTCGCGCTTTATTAAACACATACACGCGCGCGCATTATTCCTGCATGACACTGATGTGACAGCGAGAAGTGTCAAGTCACGCTCTCGTCGCGCGCGTCCTGTGCACAAACAAACTCAACGCAAGCATCGATTGTATGAAGTTGCAGCGCCGAAGATGCATCAGATCAATCAGAATAATCAATAATGTGTGTGTGAGAGCATGACGTCATGCGTCCAGAGACTGTCACTCACCAGCTCGTGCCG
The DNA here is from genome assembly GCA_023376895.1 of Aspiorhynchus laticeps. Taxonomy (NCBI): domain Eukaryota; kingdom Metazoa; phylum Chordata; class Actinopteri; order Cypriniformes; family Cyprinidae; genus Aspiorhynchus; species Aspiorhynchus laticeps. The sequence goes on from CM041813.1 coordinate 3,098,652, forward strand.
CTCTTCTCTCTCCTGGAGATGCTGATGCTGAGCCGCGAGGTGACGCCCGCTTTTAAAGCCCCGACGCCCGCAATCTGAGACCGCTCCTCTGCTCTCCGCACCGCGTTTACAGTATGCGCGCCTCTCTGCGCATGCGCCCCGCGCCCGCGGTCTCTGTGTACGCGCACACTGACCAATCAGAGCGCCGAGCGCAAGATACTGTATGAATATTAATCAGGTCGTTCTGACATTGCGTCGCGAGTTTCCTTGAGCGTCGAGAAACTCATTTAATATTCATGAGGCGCGTAGAATGATTGGAGCGTCGACCAAAGATATTTAGTTATTGAAATGCATAGATTAATGGTACCTATAGTATTTATTTAAACGGACACAACACATCTGAACTTAAAACACTATAAAACAACAACAGAAACAATAAAATTAATATTTTATTTAAATATTAATTAAAAAAAAAAAAAAAAAAAATTGTTGGTAAACAAAAAAATAAAAAATTTGGTAAACAAAATAAAAAAAAATAAAAAATACAAAATAAAATTGTTGGTAAAAACCAACAACCTTCACATGATTTGGTAGATTCACTTAAAATATACCCAGCTAACACATTTAGGTTATAAAAATGTAGTGCGAATATTCTTTTGAAATGTTTCTAAAACACTGAAATGTCCAGTTTTCTTATCATGATTATAAAGTTATTGAAAAGTTACAAAAACTTGTTTTACAGTGAGTGCTCTATTAGCTTTTTATGCAAAATATAACGTTGTTTGAACGTTTCTTTTTAATATTTCAGGAACACTATGTCCAGTTTTATTTAACGTGATTAGAACGTTATTTAAAGGTTACAAAAACGTTTTCTTCAATGTTCTGCTAACTTTTTCCCCCAAAACTTATTTCAGCATTTATTTTTAATATTCTAAGAACTTTAAAATGTTCAGTTGTTAGAACGTTAAGATTAGAACGTTAAATGTCTCTTAGAACGTTCAAGTACAAATAACATGAACGTTCCGAGAACCTTTTCTCAACGTTATGAGAACATGTATCAGATATTATTAAAGTTATAAGAATGTTCCATAAACATTACGTTAAGTGTTTTGTTCTATCATTTATGAAACAAAAAACATTAGTGAAAGTTGTGAGTGTTCACTGTTAGCTGTAGTAATGTAGTTTCTATACAACAGCTATTGTTACTACAGTAAAACAGCCAGTGTCATCAGAAAAATAGATTAATAAATAAATTAAATCAACAGATTCTCAACACTTCTAAAAAGTAAACAAAAATGTATAATCATATTACTTGAACAATTGTAGTTTTTAGTTATGGCGCATCAGTCAAACAGTTAAAAACAGTCTTTATTGTAGTTTAGACAGTGCTTTAGGGTGAAATGACTCAATAAACTTCATAATCATAAACATACAAACATAAAAACACAGAGTTGGCTCTGAAATTGAGGCTCGAAACAGCTTTCCATGAACTGCACGTC
>CM041813.1:3105129-3110129 GCA_023376895.1 Aspiorhynchus laticeps
GCAAAATAATTGCTTTTAATTTCTACTTTTATTTTATTATTGTTATTACTTTATCTTAAGCTGGAATTTTTGTTCTTTTAAATGATGTACCGCATTGCCTGATATATAAATAACTTCTGAAACATGTTGCAACTAATATTCCAAAGCGACTTATACTATGCAATTACCATCAAGCATGCAAATATGCCAATATTTTCAAACGTGCAAATACATAAACCCGTATAATAAATGTGTAAATCCAGCACCTTGCTGAGGTCGGTCTGCACTCCTCGTCCTCTCTCGTAACACACTCCCAGGTTAAACTGAGCTTTGCTGTAGTCGTGCTGAGCCGAGGCCATGAAGCAGGAGAAGGCCGTCTCGTAGTCACCCGCTCTCACACTCTCCAGACCTGAAGCACCAAACACACTCAGACACACCTTCACATCAGTGTGTGTGTGTGTGTGTGTGTGTGTGTGTGTGTGTGTGTGTGTGTGTGTGTGTGTGTGTGAGTGAGTGAGTGTGTGTGAGTGAGTGTGTGTGTGTGTGTGTGAGTGTGTGTGTGTGTGTGTGTGTGTGTGTGTGTGTGTGTGTGTGTGTGTGTGTGTGTGTGTGAGTGTGTGTGTGTGTGTGTGTGTGTGTGTGTGTGTGTGTGTGTGTGTGTGTGTGAGCTCATCATTACCGATGATGTTGAGGATTACAGGAACGCTGCCGTCTGTCACGCGTCTCAGATTCTGCGCTGCTGCATCGAGAGAGAGACGCTCCTGCGGGAAACAAACCAGATTCATTTCTACAGCGCTTTAAACAACACACAGAAAAAAATGGTTAATATTGTAAAATCAATTATGAAACGACTTTAAGTTCAGCTTCAGAAGACAATCGTGTCGTTATTCAGATCACAGGGATCCTGAACATTTTCCATTTCAAAATGACATACTTATTCAGACTCAAATTTCCAAACCTCTCAGTAGATTTTTGGACCATATTTAACATACAGTAAATGGTTCATACAGCACTATTTTCAGCTTTATATGTGTCCCTGGAGCACAAAAGCAGTCATAAGTAACACAGGTATATTTGTAGCAATAGACAACAATACATTGCATGAGTCAAAATTATCTATTTTTCTTTTATGCTAAAAATCATTAGGATATTAAATAAAGATCATGTTTCATGAAGATATTTTGTAAATTTCCTATCATAAATATATCAAAACTTAATTTTTGATTAGTAATGTTCATTGCTAAGAGCTTCATTTGGACAACTTTAAAGATGATTTTCTCAATATTTAGATTTTTTTGCACCCTCAGATTCCAGATTTTCAAATAGTTGTATCTCAGCCAAATATTGTCCTATCATAACAAATCATACATCAATGGAAAGATTATTTATTCAGCTTTCAGACGATGCATAAATCTCAATTTCAAAAAATTTACACTTAATACTGGTTTTGTGGTCCAGGGTCACATATTTGGTATATATTATAGTCATTTGTAAATATATTTTTTTTCATTGATTTTCTCGAAGTGACTTTTGCATGCACACAATAAACTTTTTTGTGTCCTCGAGAAACTATTCACATGCTCATGGAAATTTTTACTTACTATGAATAAAGTGAGAGCATGAATGCACATGAATTAATAGAGATCTACTTGCTCAAAATGTGGCTTTCCTTATGGTAGTCCCTCTAATATCAAGACCTAATGTCTAATTTAACACATCCTCTGCAGAAAAACCATGACATGAAATGAGCTGATGGCACAGTCGGTGGCTCAAGCATCGTCCTATATACTTTAAAGTTTAATGGTTTCTCGTGCACACATAGAAGGCTGTATATTTCTTATTTTTGCAAAGGTCCTCGAGGCTATGTCACACGGTGCTAAGAATATCCTGAGAGGAAACCCAAAATGAAACCCTTGAATTCATTCAGTGGTGTTTGACAATCACTAAACAGCTGCCATGAAAACACACTTATTTACTAAACTCATTTTCATTAAATTCTTAATTTTCTATTATAAAAAACTAAATGGGGGCAAAAGTCTGCAAATGCAAATATATTTTTCCATACTCTGCTTTCTTTTTTCCATACTTTTCCAAACCGTGTAGAAACCATGAGATTAATTCAGCTCAGTTTTGAATTGGTCTGAACTAGGGATGCACGATATCCGATATGCTGATATTTTTCAACTCATTTTGGCCGATACTGATATATTTCCTTTTGTTTGGAAACAACACCAAGTCTCTCCTGTGCAGAAATTATAAGCAAAATATTTTTAATTTTGGTTAGTTTTTAACAAGAACTTATTTGTTAGAATTAAATAAACAATAATGAAGGTTTTTTGAAGCTTTGAAAATAACTATAAATAAACTATATATCATTCGCTGCATTTTTCCCTCAGAAAGATGCTGTTAACCCTAACGTTTTATTTTACGATTTAACATTTGTTGATGGTCTAAAACAAAAGATTTAAAAATTCTGAAAATCTTTTAGAGCTTATGATTTGTTTAAAAAATAAAACACATTACACATTAATGAATAAATCAGCATATATAAAATTATTTAATTTACTAGTGTCATGTTTGAGGGGTTTTTTCATGTAAGCTATAGCTTCTGACCTTTAAATCAAAACATACTCATTATTTTATGACATCAATTACTGCTTTATTTAATCAGAAACAGTCTAAATGATCCCTAGTCTGAATGATTACCTCTGGTTCCGGTTGTTCAGGAAAAACTGTTTCATCTGTAAGAAAATCAAGAATCATGAGTTAGTGCTTCACATCTCTACTGTATGAATCTGTAATAGTATTTTTTTTTTATTGTATTAATTTTAATTATAGTCAAATACAACACAAAAACAACAAGGCAAATATAAAGTGCTGTTGTACAGATCAGAATATGTGACCCTGGACCACAAAACCAGTCATAAGGGTCAATTTTTCAAAATTGAGATTTATACATCATCAATCTTTCCATTGATGTATGGTTTGTTATGATAGCACAATATTTGACTGAGATACAACTATTTGAAAATCTGGAATCTGAGGGTGCAAAAAAATCTAAATATTGAGAAAATCAGTAAATAAGTAAATAAGTGTGTTTTCATGGCAGCTGTTTAGTGATTGTCAAACACCACTGAATGAATTCAAGGGTTTCATTTTGGGTTTCCTCTCAGGATATTCTTAGCACCGTGTGACATAGCCTCGAGGACCTTTGCAAAAATAAGAAATATACAGATTTCTATGTGTGCACGAGAAACCATTAAACTTTAAAGTATATAGGACGATGCTTGAGCCACCGACTGTGCCATCAGCTCATTTCATGTCATGGTTTTTCTGCAGAGGACGTGTTAAATTAGACATTAGGTCTTGATATTAGAGGGACTACCATAAGGAAAGCCACATTTTGAGCAAGTAGATCTCTATTAATTCATGTGCATTCATGCTCTCACTTTATTCATAGTAAGTAAAAATTTCCATGAGCATGTGAATAGTTTCTCGAGGACACAAAAAAGTTTATTGTGTGCATGCAAAAGTCACTTCGAGAAAATCAATGAAAAAAAATATATTTACAAATGACTATAATATATACCAAATATGTGACCCTGGACCACAAAACCAGTCTTAAGTGTAAATTTTTTGAAATTGAGATTTATGCATCGTCTGAAAGCTGAATAAATAATCTTTCCATTGATGTATGGTTTGTTATGATAGGACAATATTTGGCTGAGATACAACTATTTGAAAATCTGGAATCTGAGGGTGCAAAAAAATCAAAATATTGAGAAAATCATCTTTAAAGTTGTCCAAATGAAGTTCTTAGCAATGCATATTACTAATCAAAAATTAAGTTTTGATATATTTATGGTAGGAAATTTACAAAATATCTTCATGGAACATGATCTTTACTTAATATCCTAATGATTTTTGTCATAAAAGAAAAAAGTATAATTTTGACCCATACAATGTATTGTTGTCTATTGCTACAAATATACCTGTGTTACTTATGACTGCTTTTGTGCTGCAGGGACACAAATGTGAAATAAAGAATAAGAACAACAACTAAAATATAAAGTGTACATACAAGTAAAAATACAAAAAAAAAAAAATTGAAATATAAAATGTATTATCTAATATTGTGTTGAATGTGTTTTTTCTGACCGGAGTGTGATGCGGTGCTCGCCGGCTCCTCCTGCTGGTCATCAGAGCTGTGTGCCGTCTGGAGGTCAGAGGTCACGTCTCCATCACCGTGAGGGTCACTCTGGCTGCGCTCGGGAGTCTGCAGCGCCTCACAGAGGCTCCTCGTCACATCACCAGATAAAGCCTCCGGCCGGGACACTGAGACACAGTCGTGGAGTCAAACAAACTGTTCGCTTCATTTTAATCTAGATTTTTTTAGCTTGTCATAAACTATTCATCATCAAACTAAAATACAGTCATCCGAACATTAAAAAGTTACACCACTCAGTTTTCATAGTCTGCTGTTCAGTTAGCATGATGATAAACCCTTTTATTGACGTGCAGATGCTGAATTGAATTAAATTGACACACAACCATGTTTACATTATAAATAATAGTTTAGCAAATAGTCTGTTAAATTTAGTCTAGTTTATTATTTTAATTTCTACTTTATTATTATTATTAACATTATTTTTTCATCTGGATTGTTTTAGTTTTAAATTATGCATATGCACATAAATGTTACTAATGCTTTAACTGATTAACTGATCTCTGATTGGTTTATTTTTATTTCTACTTTATTATTATTATTATTATTAATTTGTTTTATTTTAGTTTTAAATTATGTGTTAAAGCTTTGGCAATAATACATTTTTATTGACTAATATCTGGTAAATGTTTTTATTTATACTTTATCATTATTAATATTATTATTAATTTTGATCTGCATTTTTATTTTGGTTTTAAATTATGCATATGCATGTAAATGTTACTTATGCTTTGGCAATAACATATTTTTATTTACTGATCTCTGACTGGCTGACATTTTTTTATTTTAATTTCTA
>CM041813.1:3122629-3147629 GCA_023376895.1 Aspiorhynchus laticeps
TCAATAGCACGATTTTCTGTTTGTATTTGCGTACTATTTATACGCTATTTATACGCATTTTTCACATATTGTAGCTGATCAGAAACTTCTCATTAATGAGTGAATGTGAAAAAATGCTAAGTTTTCAGTGTTGCCACTGCACTTACACCTTATTTATTCATTAAAAATGAGAAATTCTTTGACATTTTAAATCAATCACAAACCACAAAAAAAAAAAAAAAATATATATATATACACACTGCCCTCCAAAGGTTTGGAAACGCTCTAGAAAATGGGGTTTTGGACAATATTGGCATGAATCCTTTTTAATTTGTGATAATTTTGCACTGATAAGGGACAACACAATCTACGAAAACATATTTTATTACATAAACAGTTTATACATAGAATTTTTTTTTTTTTTAAATGTAATATTTGTAAACTATCTGACCTAAATTGTGTTCTAATTGGTTCATTGTATTCTAAACTTAATTGGTAATCAATTGTTGAAGCGATTAAGGTGTGCTGAGCCAAAGGCCAAGTTTAAACCAGTAACCAGGCATCACAGTCTGACTTTGACATGTATATATTGACATTATTATGTAATCAAAATGAAAATTATTATTGCTGGTCTTCAATGATAATGTCAAGTTACTTTATGTACAGTATTTGCACCAAAAAATAATAAGGATTTATGCTGATATCGTCCAAAACCACACTTTGCCAGTGTTTCCAAACTTTTGGAGGGCAGTGTATATATATATATATTCAATATTGGTGAGAGGTTTTGTTTTATTTAAATATCATTGTATGAAATGTATAAGAACATATAATTTGAGAATTACCAATATCAGCCACATTGGAATGAATGGAATTTTTTTAATGGGATTTATCACTGATCGCTCAGAAACAGTCCGAACTAACATCAAAACAATGTCAGTCTGAAAGCTTTTCAAACAGAATAAAGTACTTTTACTTGCATAAACGTTCACTTTCAGATTAAAAAAGTGCTCAGTTTTTTTACTGCAATGGTTCATCTGTCGGTGGTTATCAACTAAATTCAGTCCCAAAAGTGTGTGAGATATGGAGAAAGGTGAAATATATTTTACTAAAGCTTTTTGACACTAATAGAAGTTCATAGATAATTTGATAGAAAGTATTTTTGACACTTAGTGGTGTTTCATATACAGTACTTGGGTCCCAAATGATCTGAAAGCAAAATATGTGACTTTTATTTTTAAGGTTATGTCTCTTAAAAAAAAAACTGAACACACATAGTTCAGGAGTTCACAGACTTTAATTGTGTTCAGTTTTGAGAAGTATTACATCATGTTTTTTTTTCAACATATTAAAACTGTTATAAAGACTGGTGAGTGTGTGTAAATGAAGAGTAAATGTTCTCCTTATAAGTTCAGTTTTAGTCAAAATAGAAACTGAAACAATGATCTCTTTAGTTTAGACTCATGGTTAAGGTTTAAAGATCCTGTTGTTAAGGGCAACCGTTGAGTGACAAGTGACAAGCCCCGCCCACCTCACGCTTCAGTTATTCTGAGCTGAACCTCTGTGATTGTCTCTCTTTAGTTTACATCATTTCTGAGGGGAATCAACAAGATGTGTTACTGTTGAAAACTTTACTGGTAACATTTACAATAATGCAAAAATTAATGCATTAACTAACAATGAGCAATACATTTGGTAACTGTTAGCTGTTTTTCATGTCAGCTCAGATCCAGTTAATAATATGAACAGATGCAACTTCTGATTAATTATGTGTTGGTAATGTTGAACATTAACTAAGATGCTTCAGAAGTATGTTTCATAGTAGTTCAGTTTAATTAATGTTAACAAATGGAACCATATGTGACCCTGGAGCACATAACCAGTCATAAGGGTCAATTTTTTGAAATTGAGATTTATGCATCATCTGAAAGCTGAATAAATAATCTTTCCATTGATGTATGGTTTGTTATGATAGGACAATATTTGGCTGAGATACAACTATTTGAAAATCTGGAATCTGAGGGTGCAAAAAAATCTAAATATTGAGAAAATCATCTTTAAAGTTGTTCAAATGAAGTTCTTAGCAATGCATATTACTAGTCAAAAATTAAGTTTTGATATATTTACGGTAGGACATTTACTAAATATCTTCATGAAACATGATATTAATATCCTAATGATTTTTGGCATAAAAGAAAAATGGATAATTTTGACCCATGCAATGTATTGTTGTCTATTGCTACAAATATACCTGTGTTACTGATGACTGCTTTTGTGCTCCAGAGACACAAATAGTTTTATTAGTTTATTGACTCTGGAATGCTTTAACACACAGACTTCCATTGCAAATATGAAGCATATAAATAAGTGTATTATGTATATGTCTGATGAAGATATTTCTCAGTGTCTTCTAATGGAGGTTCTGTCAGATTTAACTCTCTTTTTGGGTCAAATCTGATCTGGTACAGTACTTCCAAACACACAGTGTTGGTGTTTTGTTGAGCGCGTCTGCATTAGTCAGGACTGCTGTAGACATAAACACTGAATGAATGACGCCACTCATCAGCTGACGACAAACTCATTAATCACACACACTTTCTCATCATGATCCCAATACAAACATCCAAACGGATTGTGTCATCACAACAACAGCTTAGAAAATCATCTGTGAAACCTTTTAATCTGGAAAGAACCATAAAGCAACTCATGCATTTGTGATGCAGATCTATCTATATCGATATCTATATGCATATTTTCAAAAAAAGTGGAGTGTTCCTTTAAAACAGCAAGTTGAGAAAACTCAAAAATCTCCTAAAAAATAAGTCAAAAATCTTGCTTATTTTATTTTTTTTTACAGTGTGGCTACTGGGCATGCACACATCAATATAGTGTAATTTTTGTCACACTTTACAATAGGGATGAGCGATATAGGCTTAAAAATATATCACGATAATTTCTGGTATTTATTGCGATAACGACATCAACAATGATAATTCAGGGAATCTTATGCATCCACTAAGAGACTAAAAAGACAGTTTCTTTAGAGAAAAGTATTATCTTTCCTGGTTTTACCATGGTTTTGTGAGCATTACTGAGCACACATGTAATGTAATGAGTGTTTAATTCATCCTGGAAGCCGGAGGGTGCTCTTGTGCAGAAACTACACACATGCATCGCAGAAGTAATAGCACTGAAGATGCTTCAGGAAATCCCTAATATGGACAAAAGTATCCAGTTATCACTGTAGCTGAATAAAATGCAGATAGAGACATTTTAACTGAGGAAACTTGAAACATACGGTTGCGACAATATATGGTGTATCTGTGTTCTTCAAGCAATCTTGGGTGTTTTTATAAGGATAAAGTATATTGATAATGCAATGCTAATCGACATAGCCTTTATCACTGTATACAATACTATAAAATAGTATGATTTCTGCCTCATTCCGTGATATGAAACAACCACGTCTGATCACAAAAAGTTATTTCAAACACTCGACTGATGTTATGAAGTTAATTTGGAGAAGATGCATGTCAATAAATGATATCGTTGTTGGACAACAGGTTTGTAAACAAGCTCATACACATGCAAAACTGTTACTGTAATACATTTATTCAAGGCTCAGACTGATTGTTTGTGTACTGTACGGCCCTGAACAAACCAGTTCCAGATCGTAGAAGGAGCTCATCCTTTAGCGATAAACTCCTCCTCAATTTCACGTCCACCTTAAACTTTATCGTTAAGACTCATTCTTATCGTGGGGAGAATTTTTACCGGTAAATTGCAAACTATAAGATATCACCCATCCCTACTGTACAACAATAATTGCTATGTTTGCATTATTGTAAGGGGTAGGTTTAGGGCTGGGGTAGGTGTAGATATGAATAAAACACAATCTAATAGGTAGAAAATTAAATTTACTTGTTAGTTTCCGGTCGTAGCTGTATCCCTTCTAGCCACAACTGGACGAGGATTCGATTAGAACTACAAACACGCATAAAATGTGTTTAAAAACTACAAACATGGCGGATATGCGAGCCCGGCGGACAGGCAGCGAAAGGGGTTTGAGTGATAAATAATCAATGTCTAACTTGATTAAAAATATTTATTTAATGTTATGCCTTTTATATTTCATCTGTAGCAACATTGTAAACTTTTATAATGATACGTTTGATCATTAACTATTAAATGCATCATTATGCAAACATAGGAAGGCATTATAGACCCGCGACTGGCAGATAAACGTGCCTCTTCATTTCTCTCCAATACGGTAATTAAATTAAACAAAATATGGATTTTGTTAACTATGACAAGATGATTGACAGTGCAGTTTAAACAGTGACAGAATGTGTAACTAAGCAACAGAGCGTAGTAGTAGTATGTACCAAAGCTTGCATACTATTCTGCTACATACTCAAAAGTATGTACTTTTTCTTCACAAAAAGATACATACTTTGGGGCATAGTATAAGTAGGTGAATTGCAGTGTTGGGCAGTAACTAGTTACTAGTAACTTAGTTACTGTAATAATATTACTTTTTGCAGTAACTAGTAGTGTAACTAATTACTAATAAGATTTCAGTAATAATATTACAGTCACCATCCATAAAACAGTTTAGTTACTTTTGATGCCTCAACATGATTTAAAATACAACAATCAAATAATTCCTAGATTTATGTTCATAATTTTCATGACTCACACATGCATGTGATGAGGTGCAGCAGGCAAGCTTGGAATATGGAAAATCTTACATTCATCAGATAGAAATATTGCATTATATTGATTTTGTCAGGAAAAAAGATGATCTGAGCACTGTTGTGTATTACTTTACTCTTGTATTACATCCCTCTGATCAGCATGTGCTACATTATATTACTATAATTAAAAATATTTTTGGAAAATTTAAACAGTTCCTTACAAACTTATTTGATTTGATAATATACATAATGAAATATAATCATATATGGGAAATGGATAAATTATAATTAGCTTCAAGCTACACATGACAATTAATGAGATTAATACAACACTTCTGCTTGAATGTCACTGTTAATCACTATTGAGTGTTTGTAATAACTTCTGATTTTGATCCAATGTGGATTTCAAATGATGAGGCAGAAATATGTTGTTAGTAACATTCTACAAGAATTTTATATGGAAAATACAGTAGTTGTAAATAGAAACCATTGATGCACTTCACAGCGTGCGCACACAAACAAGAGATCGTTAGGAAGCAGCCGTTTATCAGCGAGTACCGGATCGACCCGCTGTGGAACGGAGTATGGACTTGTTAGTGAAGCACTGCTTTTGACTGAGTTTGTGTGTTTGTTCTCTCGTAGTTCGGCTGCAGCTCCAGGCCACGGCCGTCGGTGAAGTGGTGATCAAAGGGATCTGTGCTAACCGTTACCTCGCCATGAGCGCGGACGGACGACTGTTCGGGACGGTGAGGCGCTCTCATCTTCTTCTTTCATCTTAGAGGAAAAATACTAACTTATAACAAACTAACTTAGAGTGCATTTCCGCCACCTACACTGTAAAAAATAAGTGTAATTTTAACTGTACAATTTTGTACAAACGCTACTATGTTCCCGTACTATATACAGGAAAAAACTGTAAAAGATCTAACCACACATTTCATGTAATTTTACAGTAAAACGCTGTTAATTGTACAGTTTTTAGAAGTAAAAATAACAAATCAATGTATAATTTACAGTCAAAAACTGTAAACTGATATTCCCTGCGTGACACTCCACATTTGAAAGTATTTTGTTTAAATAATCATGTTTTTAATAGTTTTTGTTATCAGTTATGTACATTTGGGCTTTATGTTACATCTTCTGTTGTTTAATGAAAGTTTATTGCATTATTTAAATATCATGATGGTGTTTAGTGTTTGTGTGAATGACTCTGTGCAGCTTCTGTATATTAGTATATACTTCTGCTTCTATATATTAGTATATACTTCACCTTCTGTATATTAGTATATACTTCACCTTCTACATATTAGTATATACTTCACCTTCTATATATTAGTATATACTTCACCTTCTATATATTAGTATATACTTCTGCTTCTATATATTAGTATATACTTCACCTTCTATATATTAGTATATACTTCTGCTTCTATATATTAGTATATACTTTACCTTCTATATATTAGTATATACTTCTGCTTCTATATATTAGTATATACTTCTGCTTCTATATATTAGTATATACTTCACCTTCTATATATTAGTATATACTTCTGCTTCTATATATTAGTATATACTTCTGCTTCTATATATTAGTATATACTTCACCTTCTATATATTAGTATATACTTCACCTTCTATATATTAGTATATACTTCACCTTCTATATATTAGTATATACTTCTGCTTCTATATATTAGTATATACTTCACCTTCTGTATATTAGTATATACTTCACCTTCTATATATTAGTATATACTTCACCTTCTATATATTAGTATATACTTCACCTTCTATATATTAGTATATACTTCTGCTTCTATATATTAGTATATACTTCACCTTCTATATATTAGTATATACTTCTGCTTCTATATATTAGTATATACTTCACCTTCTATATATTAGTATATACTTCTGCTTCTATATATTAGTATATACTTCACCTTCTATATATTAGTATATACTTCTGCTTCTATATATTAGTATATACTTTACCTTCTATATATTAGTATATACTTCTGCTTCTATATATTAGTATATACTTCTGCTTCTATATATTAGTATATACTTCACCTTCTATATATTAGTATATACTTCTGCTTCTATATATTAGTATATACTTCTGCTTCTATATATTAGTATATACTTCACCTTCTATATATTAGTATATACTTCACCTTCTATATATTAGTATATACTTCACCTTCTATATATTAGTATATACTTCTGCTTCTATATATTAGTATATACTTCACCTTCTATATATTAGTATATACTTCACCTTCTATATATTAGTATATACTTCACCTTCTATATATTAGTATATACTTCTGCTTCTATATATTAGTATATACTTCTGCTTCTATATATTAGTATATACTTCACCTTCTATATATTAGTATATACTTCACCTTCTATATATTAGTATATACTTCACCTTCTATATATTAGTATATACTTCTGCTTCTATATATTAGTATATACTTCACCTTCTATATATTAGTATATACTTCTGCTTCTATATATTAGTATATACTTCTGCTTCTATATATTAGTATATACTTCACCTTCTATATATTAGTATATACTTCACCTTCTATATATTAGTATATACTTCTGCTTCTATATATTAGTATATACTTCACCTTCTATATATTAGTATATACTTCACCTTCTATATATTAATATATACTTCACCTTCTGTATATTAGTATATACTTCACCTTCTATATATTAGTATATACTTCACCTTCTATATATTAGTATATACTTCACCTTCTGTATATTAGTATATACTTCACCTTCTATATATTAGTATATACTTCTGCTTCTATATATTAGTATATACTTCACCTTCTATATATTAGTATATACTTCACCTTCTATATATTAGTATATACTTCACCTTCTATATATTAATATATACTTCACCTTCTGTATATTAGTATATACTTCACCTTCTATATATTAGTATATACTTCACCTTCTATATATTAATATATACTTCACCTTCTGTATATTAGTATATACTTCACCTTCTGTATATTAGTATATACTTCACCTTCTATATATTAGTATATACTTCACCTTCTGTATATTAGTATATACTTCACCTTCTATATATTAGTATATACTTCACCTTCTATATATTAGTATATACTTCACCTTCTATATATTAATATATACTTCACCTTCTGTATATTAGTATATACTTCTCCTTCTGTATATTAGTATATACTTCACCTTCTATATATTAGTATATACTTCTGCTTCTATATATTAGTATATACTTCACCTTCTATATATTAGTATATACTTCTCCTTCTGTATATTAGTATATACTTCACCTTCTATATATTAGTATATACTTCTGCTTCTATATATTAGTATATACTTCTGCTTCTATATATTAGTATATACTTCACCTTCTATATATTAGTATATACTTCTGCTTCTATATATTAGTATATACTTCACCTTCTATATATTAATATATACTTCACCTTCTGTATATTAGTATATACTTCACCTTCTGTATATTAGTATATACTTCACCTTCTGTATATTAGTATATACTTCACCTTCTATATATTAGTATATACTTCTCCTTCTATATATTAGTATATATACCTTTATTTAACCAGGAAAAAGACTCACTGAGATTAAAATCTCTTTTCCAGGAGTGTCCTGGCCAAGATAGGCAGCCGAGTTTGCTTATACAAATAAACAACATAGTTACAACAAACATTACAAACCAACATATAACCAGTTAAAACAATTACACACCGTTAAGTTGCTCTCTAGATTACATAGTAAGGACTTAAAATAATTATAAGACACCAAGTTTTGTAACTTCATCTCCTTTTGGAGAAGGTTCCAATCAGAGGCGGCAGCATATTTAAAAGAGGTTTTACCAAGCTCAGTTCTGACAAAGCTCACACAGAGATTATAATTTGATTGAGAACGTAATGAATAATTTCCAAACAAAGTTCTTTGTATAAAACAACATAGATAATTTGGCAAATGACCCAAAATTGCCTTATATATCAACAAGTGCCAGTGCATTTTTCTCCGAATTCTCAAAGGAGGCCAAGCAACTCTTTCATATAATTCACAGTGATGCGTTGTAAATTTACAGTCAGTTATAAATCTCAGAGCACCGTGGTACAAAGCATCCAAGGAAGAAAGAAGATAAGAGGGGGCATGCTGGTAAACCACATCCCTATAATCGAGAATCGGTAGAAATGTAGCAGACACTTATTTTTTCCTCACCTTAAATGGGAAACATGACTTATTTCTGAAATAAAACCCTAACTTCTTCTTTATTTTTTTACTCAGATACTTAATGTGTGAACTAAAACGTAATTTGTTATCGATGATAATACCCAGATATTTGTACTCTGGCACTGAGGTAACTTGGCTCCCCTGAGAACTCTGAAGAACAATAGAATTCTCTAAAGAAGTTCTAGAATATGAAAATAACATACATTTAGTTTTTTCAACATTTAAAAGCAACTTTAAAGCACGAAACCTGTTTTGGATAATATCAAAAACAGACTGCAATGCAGTCACTGATTGTTGCTTAGAGGGAGCTGAACAGTATACAATAGTATCATCTGCGTAGAAATGGAACCTTGCTTTATCAATATTAAAATCAAGGCAATTTATATATATACTGAATAATAATGGTCCCAGCACAGATCCTTGTGGAACTCCCTTGACAACCTCCAAAAGATCTGACTGAACACCTTCCACCTGGACACATTGGGTTCTACCCTTTAAGTAAGCAGTGAACCATAAAATAACATGTTCTGATAGTCCTACCCATCTAAGCCTATCTAATAATATGTTGTGATCCACAGTATCGAAGGCCTTTGATAAGTCAATAAAAAGACATGCACAATGTTGTTTTATATATACTTAGTATAGTATATACTTCACCTTCTATATGTTAGTATATACTTCACCTTCTATATATTAGTATATACTTCACCTTCTATATATTAGTATATACTTCTCCTTCTATATATTAGTATATACTTCACCTTCTATATATTAGTATATACTTCACCTTCTATATATTAGTATATACTTCTGCTTCTATATATTAATATATACTTCACCTTCTATATATTAGTATATACTTCACCTTCTGTATATTAGTATATACTTCTGCTTCTATATATTAACATATACTTCACCTTCTGTATATTAGTATATACTTCTGCTTCTATATATTAGTATATACTTCACCTTCTATATATTAGTATATACTTCTGCTTCTATATATTAGTATATACTTCACCTCCTGTATATTAGTATATACTTCACCTTCTATATATTAGTATATACTTCACCTTTTATATATTAGTATATACTTCTGCTTCTATATATTAGTATATACTTCACCTTCTATATATTAGTATATACTTCTGCTTCTATATATGAAAACAAATGGCCCGAGCCCGGCCCGAATGGACTCAGCGTGTCGGGCCCTGTCGGGTCCCGATGGGCTTGCAGACCTCTACCAGGGAGGGCCACAGATCCCAAGTCCAGACCTCCATCGCCTCCAGAGTCTCCTTTGTCCCCGCTGGTCCCAGCCAGCTTTGCTCCTCCAGAGCGCCCTCCTGTGCTCGCTCCCCGAAAATGCCCTCCTGTGCCCGCTCCTCCAGAGCGCTCTCCAGTGCCTGCTCCTCGACAGCGCACTCCAGTGTCGGTTCCCATTCCTGAGGTCAGCCCTGGAAGTCTGGAGGCTCTCAAATTCCCGCCCTCCCACCCACTCCTGCCTCCTCCACAGCTGTCGTCTGGCAGCCCCTCTGCTCGCCCTCAGCCCACCATCTATGTGGTGCGAGCTCGGCGGGAATACCATCCTCCAGCGTTGCCGTGGTCGGAGTTTCCCTCGATTCCGCTTCCGAGGCCCGGACTCCGCCTCGGCCCGTTGACCCGTCGGCTCCACCATGGCTCCTAGCTCCCTCCTCTCCACCGTGGCCCGGCAGTCCACTAGCTCCGCCGGGCTCCCTCGTCCATCCGGCTCCGCCTTGGTCTGGCGTCGACCATCCTGCACCTCGGGACTCCACTCCTCCGGCTTCGCCTCGTCCCTTCGTCCCTCCGGCTCCGTCAGGCTCCTTCATCCCCTCGGCTCCTCCTCTCTCCTCTGTCGCTCCGGCTCCACCGCGGCCTCCCGGATCCACGCCTCCGCGTCGGTCGCTGGCACCATCTGCTCCACCTAGGACCTTCGGATCCTCTCCGTCGCCCTTGCTCTTTGTCTCTCCGTCTCCACCTCGGGCTCCTCCTCCACCTGCTCCGCCACCATGGGTCGGCCCCCTGTAGTCGGCGGCCATTCCTCCTCCATGGCTCCTCCCTCCATCGGCTCCACCGTGGGCCACCGTTATGGCTGTGGCCTGGGTCCAGCTGTGCTCCTCCTGCTCCGGGTCCCTCCTGTCTCTCCCCTGACCCACCATGGCCGCCGGACTCCCCTGACCCGCCATAGCCGCCTGAGACCCCTGACCCGCCATGGTCCCTCGAGTCTCTTGTTCCTCCCTGGGGCCTCTCCAGTATCCTGCCCTGTACCGGCCTCCAGGGCGCCCCCCCCCCCTCCCCGGTAGAACTGTTACGGCGCGGGACGCGCCTACCGGGAGGGGGGGGGGGTGATCTGTCACGTGGGTGTGTTCTTGTTTAGTTCCGTTTTGCCCTTATTTGGTTTTTCCTGTCATTAGGTAATCATCATTTATTCTTATCACCTGTTTTGTATTTATTCATCTCGTTTGCTCCTTGATTTCCCTGTCTTTATAAGCCCCAGTCCTTTCAGTCAGTGTTTGTCGGTCCTTGAATGTCTTCATGTGCTCTATGTTCCCTATTTGGATTATTAAAGACTTTCATTTCGTGAATTTCTCGTCTCCTCGTTCCTGGCTTCCTTGCTTCCCGTGAGACGTGACACTCAGAATGAGCTCAAAGTAAAAAGAGGTGTTAAAGTCTGATATTGTGGTGGCTATGCTTTAAAATAAAGTTTGAAGGGTTTCATCACAGTGGTTTTTGAGGGAACATCTGCAGGACCTTTAACATGTTTCTTCACACTGTAACAACCAACCACTGACGCACACACACACACACACACACACACACGCGAGCTGCTTCCATTGACGTGGTTTTAGGAATCATAAGCTCATCTGTAATCATCCTTCAAAGTAATAAAGCACAGATTATTACGTCAGAAGGGTTTAACTCCCACAAATTCAGGCGCATTTTACCGCAGCAAGAGCAGTCAAGATGCTTGAGATTCTTTTAATCGCTTGTTTGTTTGAAACTGAAAAACATCAGCAGCTCAGAGTAAAGACCTTGTGCCTGTGTTTGCTTTACATTCAAGCATACGATCAACACACACACACGCTCACACACACACACATACACACACACACGCTCACGCTCACGCTCACACACACACACACACATGCTCACACACACACACACACACACACTCACTCACTCACTCACTCTCACACACACACACACACACTCACACGCTCACACACACACACGCTCACACACACACACACATACACACACACACACACGCTCACGCTCACGCTCACACACACTCACACACACACACACATGCTCACACACACACACACACACTCACTCACTCACTCACTCACACACACACACACACACACACACACACACACTCACTCACACACACACGCTCACACACACACACACACGTTTACTTAATCTGAATGGGGGCATTTCATAGAGATGTTATTTTTATTTCAGTTCACAACTTTGACCCCAGAACATGGTTAAGTAGAGTTGATTAGAGCTGTGAGAGTCTCTGTGCTCCTCAAACAAAGCTTACATTGATGACGGAGGTGTTGCACAACAGTCAGTGAACACTTGCTCAGTTCCAGCTCTCCTTGTTCAAAACTCACGAGAGGAAACATCAGCGCCGGCTCTAGAATCAAACCTTCACAAAGTTTTCAAAAGTCAACCACCTTCATGTATATGATAAAAAAATAAAGGTTTCAAAAGGCTGTTTGCAGCAAAACCATAGAAGAACCATTTTTTACATTGCAAAAATTATTTTTACTGTTTCTAGTCTTGTTTTCTAGTACAAATATCTAAACATTCTTAAGATACATCAAGATACATTTACTAGAGAAGCAAAATTAAGATATTAAGTTTTGATTTCTGAAAAAAAAAATCAAAATTGAGTGAGTTTTGTTTCAAACAAGAAAAAATTTCTTCCAGTGGGGTGAGAAAAATAAACTTGTTTTCCCTTTGGATTAAGTTTATTTTTCTGACCCCATCGGCAGATATGTTTTTTTTAAAGCCTAAACTCATTTAATTTTGGTAGACTTTTTCCAGGAAACAAGACGTAAGATCTTAAGACATTTTGCATTACATTACATTAGTAAATTAATTAGTAAATGCATCTAGATCCTCTGGTGCTCCTCGTGTGCAGTCAAAAATGAGCGTTTTTTTAACTTTAATGAAATGTAAGTACTATATTTTACTTTGATAATGTTTTTTATTTAATATTTTGTATTTTTAGGGGATTTTATGGTACTAAATTATATTTATGCCGTAGTTATAATCCATTTTTTTATACCTGGTAGCTACTTTTTGAGCATAGACTTAAAAATTAAATTATTTAATCTTTTTTTTTTTCTGAAATTTTGTCACTATTTATAAGAAGATATTTGGCAGATTATTTCTGCAGTGAAAAAAAAAAAAAGTTAAAGTAAAATAAAAAGTTATGGAAGTTAAAAGTTTATTGTTAAGAAAAATGCAAAAAAATAGTAATTTCAGATTTTATATGAAATATACATTTTTCAAAACTTGTTTGTCTCTGAAACTGCTAGAAAATCTAATGAAGTTGTGTTCCAAATTTGAGGTTGATATCTGAAAAAATGAGCGTTCGGTAAGAGTTTGTTTGGGTGCAGTACCAAACGCTTCCACTAGATGAAATTCACTTCTCATTCATTTCTCAATGCGATCATATTTCACCACGAAAGAACAGCACAAGCAGGACTTGTTTTTCTTCCAGGACCATTTAACCTTCTCAAATCGTGTGTGTGTGTGTGTGTGTGTGTGTGTGTGTGTGTGTGTGTGTTCACATAGCAAGTGCCAAAACCTTTACCAGGTTTCGTACCATTCAGATGAAGTAAAAAAATCATAAAAACCTCAGTCAAAAATAACCCAAGAGTGCCAGAGGCTTCTGAATGTTTAAATATTTGCTCTAGAAAAGAAGACAAAATACCAAGTAAGAGTATTTTTTTTGCATTGTGGTTCCTCAAAGAACCTTTCAGCGATCAGTTCTTAAAATATCATTTTTTTGTAAGTGTGAAGAACATTTTAATAACCTTTTAAATAACTTTAGAAAGGTTGCACGGATGTTAAAGGGCTCTTTATGTAGCCATCAAAGGGGATTATTTTTAAGAGTGTAGAGACACATTTACTCTTGTTTTATATCCCGTTTTAATCTGAAACACTTCAGATAGCGTTGGCTTTAACATGTTGACCTGGAGCTCCTGTCAGGAGATGTTTTCCAGACGTCCGGCGAGAAAACAGAGAATACTCTCCTGATAAACAGCAGGGTTTCACATGCTGCTGCAGATAATAGATGACGAACACGAATGTTTCACTGCTGTAGCTGGAATAAGACTCCAGAGAAAGAAAACAGCTGAGGTTTGAGCTGCAAAAATCTAAGAGAACATTTTTTGACATGATAACCAGGATTAGTTCATGTAGCTACTGTTACTAAAGCAGAAGAAACACACCAAACACTGAGAAAATGATTTTTTAATTGAACTGTTCCAACTTTTACCAGTTGTTATAATAATTATATGTGACCCAGGACCACAAAACCAGTCTTAAGTTTCAGTCTGAAAGCCGAATAAATAATATTTCCATTGATGTATGGTTTGTTATGATAGGACAATATTTGAAAATCTGGAATCTGAGGGTGCAAAAAAATCTAAATATTGATAAAATCATCTTTAAAGTTGTTCAAATGAAGTTCTTAGCAATGCATATTACTAATCAAAAATGAAGTTTTGATATATTTTTCGGTAGAAAATGTACTAAATATCTTCATGGAACATGATCTTAATATCCTAATGATTTTTGGCATAAAAGAAAAATGTATAATTTTGACCCATACAATGTATTGTTGTCTATTGCTACAAATATACCTGTGTTACTTATGACTGCTTCTGTGCTCCAGGGTCACACATTTTTTTTAGTGAAAAAAGGTATTTAAGCTAAAAATGCAAAATAGTATAAATGTACAACTTGAAGCATATTAATGTTCTCGTTAATGATGAAGGTCTCAATTAAAATTTTCAAACTGCAAATCTTATCAACTTCTATTTTTTTGTTAAGCTGATTGTATATTTTTTGTGAAAAATTGTATTTAATGCTAAAAATAAGTAAATGTACAATTCGCGCTACAATGATGTGCATTAATAAAAGACTAATGACAATTAAGCTTCAAAACTTTTACCAATTGTTAGGTTTATGATATATTTTATAGAAAAAAAGAGAGATATTAATGCTTAAAATGCAAAACGGATATAAATGTACAATTTAAGCTACAATGACGTTGCCGTTAGTGATGAAGATTTCAGTTAAAGTTTTTGAACGTCAAAACCTTTTAACTTTTACAAATTGTTAAGATGATTAAATATTTTTGTGGTGAAAAAGTGATATTTAATGCTTACACTGTAAAAAAGGCTTATCTTACTTAGTATTTTTGTCTTGTTTCTAGTCAAAATATAAAAAAATTTGTAAGATGCATTTACTAGATAAGCAAAATGACATAAGATATTTACTCTTGTCTCCAGGGGGGAAAGTAAATTAAGTGTATTTTGCTTGAGACACGTAAAATACTCTTGTTTTAAGAATATTTTACTTAACCCACTGGCAGATAATTGTACTTGTTTCAAGCAAAATGCACTTAATTTACTTTTCCCCTGGAAACAAGAGTAAATACACTATATAGACAAAAGTATTGGCACCCCCTTCTTATGAACAGAATGCACTTCCAAATCTGTGGCAACAACGATGGGAACATAATTCATGTATTTAAAAATTGTATTTCATCTCTGTTGCAACAGTTTTGTAAGTGTCTAAAATGACTGAACCCATATGTACAAGTCATTGGTGTTTGGTGATGAGTTTTTGGCTCAAGGTCTGCATTTACAGTCACACCAGAGGTGTTAAACTGGGATTAGGACTTGGTTTTATGCAGACCAGTCAAGTTCTTCCACACTGACTCAATCAATCATTTTCTTTTTGAACCTTGTCTTATACACAGAGACATTGTCATGTTAGAATAGAAAAGAGTCCTGTCCAAACAACTAACACAATAAAACACAAAAACATGACAACATAATAAAAAATTTGATTTTTGAAAAAAAAAAAAAAAAAAAAAATGGGAGTTATCTGTTTTTGCATATATATATTTATTTATAAAGTGCTTTATACAATATAGATACAATGTAAACAGAAATGCAAGGGGGTAAAAATAATTTCTTTCTAAAAACTGAGTTTTGATTACTAAGTGAACAGAAGTCTAAGTGTTTCACTCATGATCTCTGCGTGAAGATCATCAGTAAATGAGTGCGGCATTAAAATAACACTGTTTCCAAAATGAATCAAAAGAGCTGTTAGTCTGTAATGATGTTTGTAATGTACAGAACTGTGTTTATAGTTTTGCAAAAAAGTTTTACAATATCAAACAGAGTTTTAGTAGTTTTGCAGGGTTTTACTAAATGGGCCTCAAGTATCACTTTTTGTGTCCGAGCAATTTTAAAAAGCTGTAATGTTGTGTTTCTCTCTCTCTTTCTCTCTCTCAGAGAAGAACAACAGATGAATGTTATTTCCTGGAGAACCTGGAGTCCAACAACTACAACACCTACCGATCCCGGAAGTATCCCGACTGGTACGTGGCTCTGAAGAGAACAGGCCAGTATAAATCGGGTTCGAAGACCGGCCCGGGCCAGAAGGCTATCCTGTTTCTGCCCATGTCAGCCAAGTGCTGATGGAGAGATGCTGTCGAACACAGAACGAGCCCGACAGACCACTGACGCAGACGTGCTTCTAACCAACCTTACGCCAAGACACCATGAGCTCATCCGGTCTGGAAAAACCACCTCCCTGCAGCATTTCTATCTAGGAACGCTTCCCAAACACAGAGCATTACAGGCTTTATTTGTTCCTGTTCAGTCACCCTGGAGATATCAGCAAGATCCAACCCCAAATCCCACCGATCCAACTTTCCAAAATACTCCATTATCCCTCTATATTCCCTCGAGGGCAAGTAGGGTTGGTTGGAAGAGTTCACTGATCTGCATGATTACGGCTACGTACGGCTACAAAATGTGAGTTTACTTTAATGCTGCTCCTTTATGCAAAAGGCTCGTATACGCAAGTATTTCTATACTGTATTTTAGAGAAAGGAAGGGATTTGCAAATGCAACGTTTTGCTTTGATGAAGGGATCACGAGTACATCATGAATGTTTTGTCGTAAAACTTTATTCTCTTTTTCATATATATCGTCTTGGCTGAGAGAAGTAGGTTAGTTACATCATTGCTGCGAGTAACAGTAACAGTCTGGCATTTTTCTGAGGTAACTTTGAGAAATCAGATACTGAAGAGTTTCCTTGATTAAACAGCTCCAGGTAGATTAGACGAGGTAACGTATTATATAAGTTCAGAAAATAAAACTGGTCCATCTGAAACACACTCTTGAAAATAAAGGCTCTTCAATGGAACTATTTTGCCATTTAATCAGTTTTTAAAAATACTCCATTCATTATAGCACTTAATAAAACAAAATTCTGGTGTGAATCTCATGAAGAAGTTATGCATAAAAGAAAGTAAATTAAGTCTATTTTCAGAACCAGGTTTTTCTTCTTAGTGCCATTATTGTGAGAAATGTCCAATAATTACAAATACTATCGTGATACATATTTCATTCAAAAGTACTTTATAATATATATAAAATTTTACATGTATTTTTATTATATTTTTTTGCATGTCACAGTAAGTTGCTTAGAAATGCAAAAACTACTGTAGGCTTTACTTTCATTATTAAAAAAAAATTGTTTAGATTTTTTGGGTAAAATAAGTCTTAAATATTTCTAAGATATGTATTTTAAAGATAGTCTTCATGAGATTTAAAGCATTTTCAGTTCTAATTGTGACCTTTATTTTGAAGAGTGCATTGCAAAAAAAGTATTTTTGTCTTATTTTCAAGTACAAATACAGTATCTGTTTTTGTTAATCAGGACACGTTTTCTAGAGATGCAGAATGATCTAAGATATTAGGTTTTGTTTTCTGAAAAAATGTCAAAATCAAGCGAGTTTGCTTAAAGAAAGGTGCCAATGTAGTCAAAAAATAATCTTGTTTTCCCTTTGAATTAATTTTATTTTTCTGCCCCCACTGAATTTATGTTTTAAGCATAAACTCACTTAATTTTGATGCATTTTTAATAAAACAAGACTAACCCCTGGTTTCACAAACAAGGCTTACGCCTATAGTCCAGACTAAAATGCAAGTCTGAGCTGTTTCAACTGAAACAAACTAAATCTTAAAATATATCAATGCCTTTGTTTTGTCTCAAGATGCACACGAGTGATGTTTTTTTCTAAGGCACGTTTATAAACATTACATACATGTCCTAATTGAACTGTGGCCTAATCCTGACTTAGTCTAAGCCCTGTCTGTGAAACCAGGCCTAAGTGTCTTAAGTCATTGTGCAGTGTAGAGTTGCTCTATGGCGTCTCTGGCAGTCGTCTGTGGTAGAGCTGATAGAAAAGGCCAGAATATACGGCTGGCATCTGCTCCGCCATCATGTCGATGCTCTGGAAACCGTGCTCCAGTCCGTACAGCAGGAGTTTGGCGACGCGGCTCGTGATCGGCGTGGTCTCGCTGGTCTTGGCCAGTTCGGTCAGATCCAGCCATTCGCAGCGCAGACACTCTTGAGTGCAGAAGTCGATGTGGAAGGAGAGCGGGCTGAGTCTGCAGATCAGGTACATGTCGGACATCCCAAACGCTCCCGGATGATTGTGCTGCTGGCGGATACTGAGGAGCGAGCAGAACTGAGATCGGACGCCGGTTTCTTCAAAAACCTCCCGGACTGCCGTCTCGCCTGAAATAGAGCAGCCAGTTAGAATAAGCCCCGTGAAGCCGTGGGTTACAGTGAATATATAACAGCTAAGGGGCGTTGTTAGGCATGACGCGAAGCAGAGCACCCCTTAGCTGTTATAAATTCACTGTAAACCACGGCTTCACAGGGCTTATAGCTTTTATAAAACGGTTATTCCATATACGTAGTACAGTTTCACAAAATAAAGCAGAGCAAATAAAGTGTAATGATATTAATAAAAACATTATTCATCCACCAAACAATGTAGTTCCTCAGAAACGGTTGTGGTTGCCGAGCAACCCACAAACGTAAACAAAGGTGTATGTTACTTTGTAGAGTAATTTACAACAGCTTCGAACGCGGCTCAACCAATCAGAAACAAGGACTGGAACTATCCGTTTTATAATAAAGCAATAAGCTCCAAGAAGCCGTGGTTTACAGTGAATTTATCACGTCGTGCCTAACAACGCCCCTTAGCTGTTATAAATTCAGTGTAAAGCACAGCTTCACGGGGATTATTGCTTTTATAAAATGGTTATTCCATATACGTAGTATGGTTTCACAAAATAAAACGGATCAAATAAAGTGTAATGGTATTATTAATAAAAACATTATTCTTCCGCCAAAGAATGTAGTTCCTCAGAAACGGTTGTGGTTGCAACAAAGTGGTTGCCGAGCAACACACAAACGTGTATGTTACATTGTAGAGTAATTTACAACAGCTTCGAACGTGGCTCAACCAATCAGAAACAAGGACCGGAACTATCCGTTTTATACTTCAAAATAAACTCTATCCGATCTCAGAGGCAAGTAAATACTGTCAAAACTTCACAGCAACAGGAACTTATTTGGTATAAATTCACATTAGACTTTAAAAGAATAGTTCACTCTAAAATTAAAAATAGCTGATGACACTCAGGCCATCTGAGATGTAGATGAGTTTGTTTCTTCATCAGATTTGGAGAAATGTAGCATTGCATCACTTGCTCACCAATGGATGTGAATGGGTGCCGTCAGAATGAGAGTCCAAACAGCTGATAAAAACATCACAATAATCCACAAGTAATCCACACCACTCCAGTCCATCAATTAACATCTGGAGAAGACAAAAGCTGAAACAAATCCAGCATTAAGACGTTTTTAACTAAAATAGGAGTCCATAATAATAACGCTTCCTCCAGTGAAAAAGTGTTCTGGTCTGAATCAGGAGAGAAATCTGCTCAGATCAAGCAGCGTTTACAAGAAAAAACAGATTAGTTTCAGCTTTTGTCTTCTCCAGATGTTAACTGATGGACTGGAGTGGTGTGGATTATTGTGATGTTTTTATCAGCTGTTTGGACTCTCATTCTGACGGCACCCATTCACATCCATTGGTGAGCAAGTGATGCAATGCTACATTTCTCCAAATCTGATGAAGAAACAAACTCATCTACATCATGGATGGCCTGAATACATTTTTCTGTAATTTAAATTTGTGGGTGAACTGTTCCTTTAAATATTTTCACACAATCAGTTTGACTAATAACTTTGTTTACTGTATCTTATATCATGAGATTTAGAGAAACATAAAGTAGGATCAAACTTAAAGG
This sequence comes from Aspiorhynchus laticeps, assembly GCA_023376895.1. NCBI lineage: Eukaryota > Metazoa > Chordata > Actinopteri > Cypriniformes > Cyprinidae > Aspiorhynchus > Aspiorhynchus laticeps. The sequence continues at coordinate 3,143,052 of CM041813.1, forward strand.
CAAAAAGTCCTGAATGAAATCTTTTATCGTACGCTTGTGAACACAATGTCATTTACTGAACTTTTATACAGATCATTTATTTTTTGGAGAAAGCTTTTGTGATCTATGTAAGGACGTAATTGATAAATAATCTAGTTTATATACAAGTCATTTGTTGACAGAATTGTTTTATTTGTAGTAAAGAAGGGTATTTTAGTAACTGAATGTCTCGAGGGTCTCAAATATTAGATGATGTTCTTATAAATGCACTTTTGGAGCAGGTAAAGTTTCTTTTACTGCTTTTACTTTGTGTACAAGAACGTTCTGTTGTGATTGATTCTTTTGATTCAGTTCAACATCAATTCTGGATCTGAATCTTACCGATGTTTTCTCCAAGATCTGACAGACCACCGGGAAACTTCCAAGCATTCTTAGTCTGAAAGGGAAAGAAAAGTCACCTTTAACACATGCATGTTATTTTAGCTGTACACTTTCTTAGAAATATATTTTTATGGAAATTAGTCATTTTATCTTTCTGCTACTTTATCGTTTTTACTCCACGTTCACAGATGATCTAAACATTATTTATATCTATCAACACAATATCAAATATTTTCATAAAAATGTTGTCTTATAGGTTTTAGATTTGAGATGTGGGCTACTAAAGTCCAGTACACAGTATTTCCATATTGAGTTTTAAAAGAATATAGAAAATGCTGCTAGTTATGAATGAAACTTTGATTCTTACTTGAGTGGTTTTTGGTCAATTGAAAAAAAAAATATATACAATGTAATGTAACAGCTTTAAAGGTTTGTGACATGAAAATCTTCTGTACTATCAATAAAAATCAATGAGTATTTTTGTGGGCAATAATGTCTGAAGTGTGTATTTTAATTGCATCATTAATATTAAGTATTTGCTGCATTGCAAATGAATGTGTTTTTAAATAACACTATAAATGAATGCCTTGCATATAAACTGATTTGATTTAACAAAATATATAGCAGGAAAACCAAAAGTAAACAGGAAGTGTTAAAGTGATTTTGTACTCTGTTCCTGTTTCATCTTTCATGTTTACATTTACATTTACATTTAATCATTTAGCAGACGCTTTTATCCAAAGCGACGTACAAATGAGGAGAACAATAGAAGCAATCAGACCATCGAGAGAGCAACAGTATACAAGTGTCATGACAAGTCTCAGTTAGTCTAGCACAGTACACGTAGCTAGAATTTTTTTTTTTTTTTTTTTTTTTTTTTTTTTTTTTTAAATAGAATAGGTAAGTTAGTATTAGTTAGTCAGGTGCTGGCGAAAAAGATGTGTCTTTAGATGTTTTTTGAAAATGGCTAAAGACTCAGCTGTTCGAATTGAGATCGGGAGGTCATTCCACCAGCTGGGCACAGTCCAGGAAAAGGTCCGTGAGAGTGATTTGGTACCTCTTTGGGATGGCACCACAAGGCGTCGTTCACTTGCAGAACGCAAGCTTCTGGAGGGCACATAAATTTGAACCAGCGAGTTTAGGTATATTGGTGCAGTGGCAGTTGTGGTCTTGTAGGCAAACATCAGTACCTTGAATTTGATGCGAGCGGCTATTGGTAGCCAGTGTAACCTGATGAAGAGAGGGGTAACGTGAGCTTTTTTGGCTCATTAAAGACCACTCTGGCTGCTGCATTCTGGATCAGTTGCAGAGGCTTGATAGTACATGCGGGAAGGCCTGCCAAGAGAGCATTACAATAGTCCAGTCTGGAGAGAACAAGAGCTTGGACAAGGAGTTGTGCAGCTTGCTCTTGCAGGAAGGGCCTAATCTTCCTAATGTTGTATAAGGCAAATCTGCAGGACCGGGCCGTTGTAGCAATATGGTCCGTGAAGCTTAACTGATCATCGATCACAACTCCAAGGTTCCTGGCAGTCCTGGAAGGAGTTATGGTTGATGAACCCAGCTGTATAGAGAAGTTGTGGTGAAGTGATGGGTTGGCAGAGAACACGAGCAGTTCTGTCTTAGCAAGATTGAGCTGAAGGTGATGGTCCATCATCCAGCTAGAAATGTCACTCAGACAGGCTGCAATGCGATCTGTTACCGTCGGATCATCTGGTTGGAATGAGAAGTAGAGTTGAGTGTCATCAGCATAGCAGTGGTAGGAAAAGCCATGCTTCTGAATAACCAGTCCTAATGACGACATGTAGATGGAGAAGAGAAGTGGTCCAAGCACTGAGCCTTGAGGAACTCCAGTAGCAAGAAGTTGTGACTTTGAAACCTCACCCCTCCAAGACACCCTGAAGGACCTATCGGAGAGGTAAGACTCGAACCACAGGAGGGCGGTTCCCCTTGTTAACCTTGTTAACCCATGTTCCCCTTGTTAACTTCTGATTGTTTTCACCTGTTTCTTGTTAGTCTATTACGCTGTGTGTATTTAAGCCCGTGTGTTTTCACTATTCTTTGTCAGGTTTTATCCATTGTTTGTGCACTTAGGTTTGCTCTCTATGTTCCCCATTACTTGGGTTTTGGACGATCTTAGTTCCTAGATTTATGCGTTTTATGATTTTTGTTGTTTTGATGAACTTTAACTGCATTTGGATCCAATTCTCCCTCGTCTGCAAAAGTAGCAATCCATCCTTTGCAGTGAATGGGTGCCGTCAGAATGAGAGTCCAGACAGCTGATAAAAGCATCACAATAATCCACACCACTCCAGTCCATCAGTTAACATCTGGAGAATAAATCCATCAAGTCATTTTTAACTTCAAACAGTTGTTTCTGGCTAAAACACGAGTCCATAATCCATAATAACACTTCCTCCAGTGAAAAAGTGCATCTGCTGTTGTCTCTCACATCAAAATCCAGCCACATATTAGTTTAGAGCTGTTTTGTCTTGTAAACGCTGCTTGATCTGATGCAGATTTCTCTCCTGATTCAGACCAGAACACTTTTTCACTGGCGGAAGCGTTATTATGGATTATGGACTCGTATTTTAGTTATAAACGTCTTAATGCTGGATTTGTTTCAGCTTTTGTCTTCTCCAGATGTTAACTGATGGACTGGAGTGGTGTGGATTATTGTGATGTTTTTATCAGCTGTTTGGACTCTCATTCTGACGGCACCCATTCACTGCAGAGCATCCATTGCTAAGACACTGATGCTACAAACCTGATGAAGAAACAAACTCATCCTAATCTTGGAAGGGTGAGTACATTTTCATCAAATTTTAATTTTTGGGGTGTAATATTCCTTTAAATTTACATTTACATTTTCTTCTTATTAGAGTATTGAATTGGTAACTTAAGAACATGGAGATTCACGTGAGCTGCTGCCCAGATCAGTCACTTATAAGGTTCAGTTTCAGTCAGGAGGCTGTCTATGTAGACAGTGAATCGGCTCACTAGGGTTTGGGACGGAGCCGGCGAGTTCATCTTATTGCATAAGAGCACATTGCGATGTCATTGTTTTTCCACTGGTGAAAGATGAACCGCTCAGCAGGGGTCTTAATCATTTCAACACTAGAGAAACATCCCCACGAGACTGATTTTTTTTAACACACTTGGTGCGCCCAGATGCAATCTGCTCCGTGAAGATAAATAACTCGGGGAGTTTGACTAAAGTGAGCTTCAGCCCGACCTCTGATACTCCCAGAGATATTTTAAACCTGAACACACAGGACATTTTACCAGTAAATGACGAGCGAAGCGGGCCGTGACGCAAGATAAAAGCTGCTGGCGGGTGGATAAAACAATCCTTCGAGTTTCCATTCCAGAGCTGCCCCGAGCTCAACCCAGCTGTTTATTTTACTGGGAAACGCTCTTGAGTCTTGAGTGCTGGAAGCAGACGTTTAACGAGGTTACACAGAACTCATTATCACTCAAAAAGCTCTGGATTTAGATGCAACTTCTGTAAAATTAACATCTGTCATCATTTACTATAAAAGTCTGTTGCACTGACCATGTAGTATTTTCTTTCTTCCATGAAACTGAAAACAAGAGGTTTAGCAGAATGTTCACGCTGCCCCAATTTTATTCGCGATTTAATTGCGATTAATCGCATACAAAATAAAAGTTTGTGTTCACATAATAAATGTGTGTGTACTGTGTATAATAATTATGTATATATAAATACACACTTATGCATGCATATATTTACGAAAAAATTATTTTTATAAAAAAATATTTATATTTATAGATAATATAAATTATATATTTACGTTCATATTTCTTAAATATATAGATGTATTTTTATTAATACATATACATAATATTTATACACAGTATACACATTTATGTAAACACAAACTTTTATTTTGTATCGCGATTAATTGTTTGACAGCCTTACTTTTTATACGACAAGTAGATTTGTGTGGAGACCAAAATATCACAAACATAAAGTCCATAAACATTTATTGCAATCAACAGTTGAAATGGTTTCAGAAAATTCTGACATTAGAATAGAACGAGATGTTGTTTAGGTGTTTTGATATGACAACATCCTAAACTGTAAATCAACTGTAAAAACTATTTAAACAACAGTTCATAAATTTATAAATAATTTATAAATCTGATAATGCATGCATTATGGGCTGTTTCTGTACAGCTAAAATAAATAGACTTGCG
>CM041813.1:3152629-3160129 GCA_023376895.1 Aspiorhynchus laticeps
CTCGTCTCTCCGGGCGTGATGGAAGCTGAAGCCGAGACGAGCCGCCGCCGCAGAGAGTCTGCTGAGAGTGATGGGAACACACAGCCATACAGCGACCCGTCCATCTGACCGCCAGCGACGGAGAGACACTAACACACAGACACACACACGCACAGACACAGACACACACACACACACACACACACACACACAGACACAGACACAGACACACACACACGCACACAGACACGCACACAGACATGCACACAGACACACACACAGACACACACACACAGACACACACACAGACACACACACACACACACACACAGACACACACACACACACAGACACACAGACACACACACAGACACAGACACACACACAGACACAGACACACACACGCACACAGACACGCACACAGACACACATAAACAGACACACACACACAAAGAAACATGTCAATATACTCTATATTATATGCACTAAGTCAAAAGTTTAGGATCAGTCTCAAGAAATTACTTTCATTCATCAATAATGCATTAAATGTATCAAAAGTGACAGTAAAGTTTGCATTTATTTGATCAAAAATGCATTAAAAATGGTTAAATATTATTACTATTTCAAACAGCTGTTTTCTATGTGAATATCTGTTAGACTGTCATTTATTTCTGTGATCAAAGCTGTATTTTCAGCATCATTACTCCAGTCTTCAGTGTCACATGATCTTCAGAAATCATAATAATATGCTGATTTGCTGCTCAAGAAACACTTCTGATTATTATCAATGTTGAAAACAGTTCAAACAAAATAAACAAATACTTCTACTCAACAAGGAAGCTTTAAACTGATCAAATGTGAAAGTAAAGACATTTATAATGCTACAAAATATTTATATTTCAAATAAATGCTGTTCTTTTGAACTTTCTATTCATCTGTGAATCCTGAAAAATATAATGTATCACAATTTCAACAAAAATATTGTGCAGCACAACTGTTTTCATCATTGATAATAATCAGAAATGTTTCTTGAGCAGCAAATCTGTATATTATTATGATTTCTGAAGATCATGTGACACTGAAGACTGGAGTAATGATGCTGAAAATATCACAGAAATAAATTACATTCACATACAAAACAGCTATGTTATATGGTCCTAATATTTCACATTTTTACTGTATTTTTGATCAAATAAATGCAGCCTCATTGAGCAGAAGAGACTTCTTTTAAAAACATTAAAAAAATCTTCCCAAGGTTTTTACTGGTGATGCATGTATAATAAAGTGTATAAGAAATATCTTAAAACTATTTCTAGGTGATCCAAATGTGCTTAAATGACTATCATTGATCAGGTCAGATGTTCTGGCTATATAAGCCAATCACTAGTATTTTTTTAATAAATAATATAGCTTATATTAGCCTATATATTATATTTAATTTAAATATACTTTAATTAGATTTAATTTGAACTCAAATGAATGACACTGTAATCTGTATGCAAACAAACAAAAAATGCAAAAACTGAAAAATGTATGTGCATCTCTGTAATATGATCTGTGTAAAACCAGCTGAGCGCGTGACTACATAACACATAACACAGACGGAAATGCATGCATAACACGCAGAGTCATTTACAGACATGGCACTGTACTTATGCATGACTTCATTATTATGTATTTCATGTAAATGTTTGTTGATGATTATGGTCCTGTACCCCGCAGCAGCTCGGTGAACTCGTCCTCGCTGATGTCCGGCGGAAAGTCTCGCACCGTCACGCCTCCGAACCGATCCACATCCCCGGCCAGCGGAGGCGAGCAGAGCCGCTCCTGACAGCCGGAGCAGAGGCGAGCCGAGCCGGCGGAGACAACCCTGCGCGGACCGAGCACCGAGGAGAACCGGCGGAGCACCGAGGAGACCCGGCAGAACCCGGCGGACATGATCCAGCTCACCATGATACATAACAACCAGCGGCAGCCGAGACAAAGCGTAATAACTGCAGTACTGGCGCATATGAAATTACATAACCGCTTTAATGCAGAGGTTCTTCATATTTAACACACGCGCCCCAAATATAATCATCCTCGTACGAGAGACCCCATCCTAAAATTAGAAATACATTTATTCTTGTAGAAGACCCAATTTATACTGTAAAAAAACAATGTAATAAATAATAATTAATAAATATAAAACGCTTATTTGGAAAATATCAAGTTACATTATTATTATTTTTATTTTCTTTATTATTTAATCTAATTTTTGATTATTTATTTAATCTAATTTTTGATTATTTATTTAATCTAATTTTTGATTATTTATTTAATCTAATTTTTATTTCTTTGTATTTACTAATTTATTTAGTAAGTAATTAATTAGTCATTTATTTTTACTTTAATTTTACATCTACATTTACATTTTTATTTACATTTTTATTTTATTATTTTTAGTTACGCATTTATACTTATTATTTTAATATGTTTGTTTGTTGGTTTAGTATGTTTATTTATTTAGTTATTATTTATTTGAATCTAATTTTTAAATTATTTATTTATTTTCATGTTTATTTATTTACTTTTTATTTTAATGTAGTTATTTGCTTGTTTTAATCTGTGTTTATTTCTTTATTATTTAATCAAATGTTTTATTATTTATTGATTTTAATCTAATTTTAATTTCGTTTTATTTACTCATTTAATTTTAATCTAATTTTTATGTTATTATTTAATTATTTTTAATTACTCGTTTGTTTACTATTTATTTTAATCTATTTGTTTGTTTGTTTTAATCTGTTTATTTATTTTCTTTTATGTATTGTTTACATTTATTTATTTATTTACACTGAAAAAAATGCTACTAAATTTTTTTAAGGTAAGTGGTTGCAAACATTTTATTTTAGCTACATTTAAATAATAATAATAATAATAATAATAATATATGAAAGTCAGTCAACTAAATTTGTTTATTTAAAAGTAGGCCTAGCTAAAATAAATTTATTGCAACCACTTACATTAAAAATGTTTAGTAAATTCAATGAATCATTTTTTTCAGTGCATCTATTATTAATTTATTTTACTGTCATTTATTTATTTATTTTAATCTATGTTTATGTTTTGTTTTAATCTAATGTTTATTAATTAGTGAATTAATTCATTTTAATCTTGAAAACATTTTTTGTTTAAGCACTTTAGTGGTACCACAGTATCCGACTGCAATACCATGGTACTTGAATAAGTATATAATATCGATATAAGTAAACACACAGGGTTTTGTGTCGATAAAGGTTGTGTTGTGTAACAGAGAGGTTTAAAGCCGTTATATTGTGTGTTTTACGGTATCTGAGGGAGGAGCTGAACTTTCACATCGGGAAGTTTACATTCACATGTGCACGGAGTGTGTGTGAGAGTGTGTGTGTTTAACACACCTCAAGCATCATCATGTCATCAAGCAAAGGGAAAGGCAAAGGGAAAAAGAGACCGAGTGAAGGAGAAGGAGACAGATCCGGGTTAGTCTGTGATGAACCGGACTCCAGCGGAGGATTGACCGTCACAGACTTCATAGACAGAGGTAACATTCATCATTAGTGAGGAGAACTCAGTCAAACACCAGTCAGGGCTTGAACCTGTGATAGTCTGGAGGGCAGGTGTTTTGATGAGCTTTAAGATGTTCAAAGGTGCATACAGCCTTCTTGATGATGGCTTTAAAGTGGCTTTGCATTATAAACACAGACATTAAAGAGACAGTACACCCAAAAATGAAAATTCTGTCATCATTTACTCCTCAAGTAGTTCCAAACCTGTATGAATGTGTTTGTTCTGAACACAAAGGAAGATATTCTGAAGAATGAGGGAAACAGAGCAGTATTTTTCTCCTACTATTGAAGTCAATGGTGCCCCAAAACAGCCTGATTACAAACTTTCTTCAGAATATCTTCCTTTGTGTTCAGAACAAACACATTCATACAGGTTTGGAGCTACTTGAGGAGTAAATGATGACAGAAATTTCATTTTTGAGTGTACTGTCTCTTTAATGTGGAGTTGGTCGCCCCTTTGCAGCTATAACAGCTTCACTCTTCTTTCTTCTTTCACAAGATTTTGAGTGTTTTTTGTGGGATTTTTTTGCTCATTCATCCAGTAGAGCATTTGTGAGGTCAGACACTGATGTTGGATGAGAAGGTTTGGGTCTCAGTCTCAGTCTCTGTTCATCCTAAAGATGCTGTTTGATGGGTTGAGCACAGTTGCCAACTCTCGCGAGACAAATAAGCAACCGCAGCTTCAAAAATAAATGAGCCACATATTTATAGCCTAAAATACATATGGGTCATTCTATGGAAATGTCAATGTTTCTGTCCCTAGCCTTTACAGAAATATTACACTTGAAAAACACTTGGTTACAATTTTTATATATATTTTAAAATTAAATGATGTGTTATTTGAACAATTGCACCTTCTTGAGCCATCAATGTGGCAATATTTGTTTTTAATTAATTATAAAGAATTCCAAGCAGCACAAAACTGCTCGTTACAGCCATGTACAACGAGAACGTGCTTTATTATGAGGTCAAAAACAGTTTTTCTTCCATTTAAAATACAATAATATATACATAACTATCAAATAAATGACATAAACTAAATGCCACATAAATATTATAGAAAAATATATAAAGTATTATATTAAATTATAATATATATTATATTAAAAAAGAAAATATTATTAAAAAGATTATATTTTTTTTTAAGAAATCATTAAGCTGTGTATTCATGAAGTCAAAAGGTAATCTAATAATGTGGTCTAAGTTTAAATGTTAAAAAAAGAAATACATTTTAAGACATCTTGCCATACCAGGCTATTCGAACCAAATGTATTTACTCAGTATTAGGATATGACTACTTGTTTTTTATTACAGCCCGTGATAATTAATACATTACAAAAACATTGTAAAGAATTAGGCTAAAAGAAACTCCTCTACGTCTACTTCTATCATCGCTTGGATTACAGCGTCACGCTTCTTTCTGAATGTGATTTTTCTCCAATGAGGGGCAGAACATATGGCAAATTACTCTATGGCTCTTATATTATTGCACTGGTTGGCTATTAACTGCGAGCAGACAGCGTGTCAATCAATGCATTGGAGAATACGGCGAACATAAATAAAGAAATCGCTTGTCAGATTTCCCAAACAAGATACCATATCTTTTAAAATAAGCCCAAAAAACCACAACCCGCGACCAAGGATTATATCCCGCGACTTTACAAAAAAAGAAGCCCAAAGTCGCGTATAATACGCGGACTTGGCAACTGTGGGTTTGAGTAGTGATGGGAGAAACGAACCTTTTCGAAGATTCGAATCAATTGATTCGCAAAATGACTCACTTGTTCACTCGCTAGTGACGCCTGCTGGTCAAAAGTGTGTAAGTGCAACAAAAACTCAGGCTAAAACGTGCATAAAAACAGCTTTTAAAACACATTGCAAATGTTTTATTGAAAGTATACTACATTAAATGTAATAAAATAATAAAATACCATTAAATATGAAGTGTCCGTATAATGGTTTTTAAAATATTTTGTATTAATTTGCAGGGCTTGCTTTGTTTGTTGTATGGACAGCTTCTATATAGAGGCCAGTAAGAGACTATTAACTACTTCTCATCTTTTTAATTACACAAATGTCTCGTTAAAATGTCTACAAATTGATGAAACTGATCCGAGATCAGGTAAAACCAGACGCTGGTTCAATGGTCATTCACATTTCGAAACATTTCATAACAGTTATGACATAACGAAGCCTCGTTTACTGAAATCACGTGACTTTGTCAGTTTGATACGCGCTCCGAACCACTGTTTCTAAACAAATGATTCACAAAAGTTTCAAAGCTTCACGAAGCAGTGCTTGGAAAGCGTCCATCACTAGGTTTGAGAACAGGATTGTGTGATCTTCCACACCAGACTCATCCAGCCGTGTCTTTATGGACCTTGCTTCATGCTGGGATAGAAAGGCTCTTCCTCAAACTGATCACACAAAGTTGGAAGCACAGCATCGTCCAGAATGTCTTGATTTCTCTTCATCAGCCCGACCTCTGAAAAACAGCTCCGCAGCATCATCCCTCGTTCACCAAACTCTCCAGTCGACACAATGCAGTCAGACAGGTGATGTTCTCCTGATATCATCAAACCCAGACTCTCCTCAGAAGAGGTTTCTGCTGCTCCAGAGTCCAGTATCTGTGTGCTTTACTCACTCCGTCCCACGCTTGTCATTGTACTGGAGAAGTGAGGCTTTAAGGCCCCGATATACTTCAAACGAAGTTCGTTTTCGTTCTTTGTTTGGGGGCAAAAAGAAGTTGGAAAAGACAGAGCGACGGTATACCCCCCCCCCCCCCCCCGCTGCTGGAGGTGGGCTGTAGATTAATGTAAACATGTGTCGCGACGCTCGCGCGAATGCCCTAAACACAACAACGATGCTGTATCTAGGTCTTTTATTAAACTGGATAAATTACATGTTTTTATATTTAAGTGCTGTCATGATTTGATAAAAACAAAGGTTTATTATTGTATGTTCTTTTGGCATTTAATTTATTGTATACCTTTTAAATTCTCTTATTGAAAGAACAACAACAGCAGCAGCAGTATGGTGTAACATTTATTTGAAACACATGTATTTGGTACTTCCTACATTATATCTTTACTCTTTCATTTCTTTCTTTTCATGGCTTTGGAAGACTTGCATCTGATGTTTCTCTATGTCGCTTTTTGCATAACTCCGGCTCGTCGATGCCAAGTTTCGTAGAATGCTTTCTCTGAATCTTTAAAGTCTCCCCGCGAGCGATTGTACAGGTGCGGATATATTTGTGGCAGCTCAGCTATTCGACAGTGTATTTATGTTGCTAGTGACTTGGAGATGTTGTTCTCCTGCCTGACCTTTGTTGAATTAGAAACGAACCGGGAAAAAAAAAATTCACGTAAAAGAAGGTGGAGCTCCAGAACACACCCACCGTAATCGCCACGGACCAATGGGAGCTTAAAGGTGTTTAGAAGCCAAAACGAACTCGCCCAGAAAGTTGGCTTTGGTGAGCTGAATCGAACTCAAAACGAACTTCGTTTCGGCCTGATTTTGTTCGAAATGACGTCATATCAGTTCGTTCTTCAGTTTCGTTTGAAGTATATCGGGGCCTTTAACCCCGTTCATGAAGCTGCTGCTGCACAGTATTTGTGCTGATATTAATGCTAGTGGAGGTTTTTTTAATCAGCAGAGCGTTAGTGAGTTTAACCCATCATGATCCTTTAGTGATAAGACTTTAGTGATCTTCTGCTCTTCACAAACGCTTCACTCTCCAGTAACACCACTTACAGTTCAACATGAATTATCTAGCAGGGATGAAATAACACAAACTGATATGATGCATTCTCCTATCACAGTCCCACGCGCTGAGCTCTTCACAATCACTCTTTTTCTTTCTTTGTTTTAATTTTTTTTTTTTTATACAAATGTTTGTAAATGCAAACTGCATGACTAGTTTTTATACACTTGT
>CM041813.1:3165129-3187629 GCA_023376895.1 Aspiorhynchus laticeps
TTCCACAAAAAGATGATTAGAAATGCAAAATAACCGTATTTTTTTTTTTTTTTTTGCTAGATGAATAAAATGTGGTAATGTGGTCATGTGACACATTGCTTATGTTTGCAGTGAAGCGTTGGCTCTGATGTGGTCATGTGACGTGAGCGTGTGTCTGTCAAACAGGAATCCCGCCTCCTCGAGGGCTGCTGCTGTATGGGCCGCCCGGCTCAGGGAAGACCATGATTGGACGAGCCGTAGCCAATGAAGTGGGAGCTCACATGAGCGTCATCAACGGCCCCGAGATCATGAGCAAGTGTGTGAGACAAACTATTACAGCATCATTAAAACATGAGTAAAACAACAGCAGCACAAACAAAGGACAATCAAGAGACACATAAAAAATAAAAATAAAAATCAGTAATTTGATAATCAAAACAAAAACAATATAACTAAAGAACAACAACACCATGAACTAAAGAACAATTAAAAAATATATATGCATATTTCTCAAATTGAAATTAAACTGAGATTGATCATCAAAGCAACAACAACAACAACAACAACATAACTAAAAAACAATAAAAATAGTCCATTTGAGAAAAATTCTGTATTTTAATTAATCTAAAATTGATAGTCAAAACAACATAACCAAAGAACAATAAAAATAGTCATTAAAAAATAAAATAAAATTAATAATTTACAATAAAATCTGAAATTGATAATCAAAACAATAACGACATAATTATACAATAAAAATCACAATTTTTAAAAATCAATATTTCAGCTAAACTGATATTGATAATCAAAACAATAACAGTATAAATAAAGCACAATACAATATTTTTTATTATATATTAAAAATATTATAAACAAAATATAGAAAATAAAATATATATATAATTTATATATATATATATATTCAGCTAAGCTGAACTTGATGTGTATATATATATATATATATATATATATATATATATATATATATATATATATATATATATATATATTTAATAGACATACATTTATAATTATATATTACACATTTATGATATAAGTATTAAATATACACACACACACACACACACACACATATATATATATATGTATATATATATATATATATATATATATATATATAATTAGAAAACATAAATTAATCACAGTACATTTAATTTCTAATTGTATTTCATTAATATTGGTTGTCATAAGTGTCTAAATGTCTCTGAATCTCTGCAGGTTTTATGGAGAAACTGAAGCCAGATTGAGGCAGATTTTCACAGAGGCCTCACAGAGGTAACAATACTCACTATACTAACAACATCTCACTGTGTGTGACGAGCGTTCATGAGTGAACCGTAATCACTCTGTGTGTGTGTGTGTGTGTGTCTGTCTGTGTCTGTCTGTGTGTGTGTGTCTGTGTGTGTGTGTCTCTCTGTGTGTGTGTGTGTGTGTGTGTGTATCTGTCTGTCTGTCTGTCTGTGTGTGTGTGTCTGTGTGTGTATCTGTCTGTGTGTGTGTGTGTCTCTGTGTGTGTGTCTCTGTGTGTGTGTCTCTGTGTGTGTGTGTGTCTCTGTGTGTGTGTGTGTGTCTGTGTGTGTGTCTGTGTCTCTGTGTGTGTCTGTGTCTCTCTGTGTCTGTGTCTCTGTGTGTGTGTCTCTGTGTGTGTGTCTCTGTGTGTGTGTCTCTGTGTTTGTCTGTGTCTCTGTTTGTCTGTGTGTCTGTGTGTCTGTGTCTGTCTGTGTGTGTGTGTGTGTGTGTGTCTGTGTCTCTGTGTTTGTCTGTGTCTCTCTGTGTGTGTGTGTGTGTGTGTGTGTGTGTGTGTGTGTCTGTCTGTGTGTGTGTGTGTGTGTGTGTCTGTCTGTGTGTGTGTGTGTGTCTGTCTGTGTGTGTGTGTGTGTGTGTGTGTGTGTGTGTGTGTGACAGGCAGCCTGCCATCATCTTCATCGATGAGTTAGACGCTCTGTGTCCGAGGAGAGAAGGATCTCAGAATGAGGTGGAGAAGCGTGTCGTGGCCACACTGCTGACGCTCATGGACGGGATCGGATCTGTGAGTATGTTTGAGTCTGTCTGCTGTGAGTCTAGTGAACGTTACTGAATCCTCAGGGTCTGAGGAGCCTCTCTGGATCAGCGGCTCTCAAGCGTTTTGACCCAAAGACCCCAACACAATTATTAGAAGGCCCCCATATGGGCTATATCATATTTCCTCTGATATTTCTTTTTTTTTTTTTTTTTATCAACATTTTTTTTTTCATACATAACATAACATAACATAACATCCCAAAAAAATAACAAAACAACAGACACATACATGTTTCCTCTGATATTTCTGCTGTAATTATGATAACATTACTTTTCACATTTTTTTATTAACAGAAACTGTTGAAATTCAATCAATTCAATTTACCAATTGCTTCATTATTGTTTTTTTTATTATTATTAATTTTTTGTTAAAAGTTTAGTCAGTTTGTTTTGAGTTTGTAATTATTATTATACAATTTTTCAAAAATATGTCTGTTTGGTTTTTATTATTTTTTATTTCAATTTTTGTTATTTTAATAGTTAAACTAAAAAAGAGAGAAATAATAAATAAAAAAAGTGAGTTTAATTTTTAAATTTTAGTCATGTGGTCTAAAAATTCTTCCAAATATCCCTGAAACTGATTCAAATGTAGACTCTTATCTTATGAATAGAATACTGAGAGAAAGATAATGTTCCTCAACTTGACCATTTCAGTGCATTTTTAGCACTCCGACAGGTATGTCCTATACACTTGTTTTGATAGAGCGAAACAAGATGCATTCCTCGTTTCAACATGACTTATTCTTCAGACATTCTGCTTTAAATACACTAAGTATCAGCTGTATACAAAGTGACCAACATTTGGTTTTCAACCACTGAAAATGGGTAATATTCAACAATCTGGATATGGAGCCTCATTGAGATCCTCATATCTCTGGGAATGAATGATGTAGGGCCTTGAAAATGAAGATTCTAAAAGAAAAGTTTATTAAGAACTAGAATCTAAAATCATATTGCGATATCTTTAATATTTCTTGAGTTATAGGCATGCAATCTTTGGAAAAAGAATGTTTATGGCACTGCAGTTGTGTTGACAGAAGTAAATGAGATACATCTCTAGTTTCAACATTATTTGTTCTTCAGACAATCCACTTTAAAAGAAAGAAAGTATCATATTTTTGCAAATTGACCCACATTTGTTTTTTTACTACTGAAAATACACTATATTGCCAAAAGTATTGGCACCCCTTCTAATGAACAGGTTTGACTACTTTAGTAATTTCTATGAGTACAAATCTTAATGTTAAAGCATATAATGATATTCTAGGAAATTGTGTGCTTCTAATATAAAATGCAGACCTTGAGCCAAAAACTCATCACCAAACACCAATGACTTGTACATACACAATATAGACAAAAGTATTGGCACCCCCTTCTTTAGAACAGAAAAATGCACTTCCAAATCTGTGGCAACAACGATGGGAACATAATTCATGTATTTAAAAATTGTATTTCATCTCTGTTGCAACAGTTTTGTAAGTGTCTAAAATGACTGAACCCATATGTACAAGTCATTGGTGTTTGGTGATGAGTTTTTGTCTCAAGGTCTGCATTTACAGTCACACCAGAGGTGTTAAACTGGGATTAGGACTTGGTTTTATGCAGACCAGTCAAGTTCTTCCACACTGACTCAATCAATCATGTCTTTTTGAACCTTGTCTTATACACAGAGACATTGTCATGTTAGAATAGAAAAGAGTCCAAACTGTTGCTATAATATTAGAAGCACACAATTTCCTAGAATATCATTATATGCTTTAACATTAAGATTTGTACTCATAGAAATTACTAAAGTAGTCAAACCTGTTCATTAGAAGGGGTGCCAATACTTTTGGCAATATAGTGTATGTACATTTTAATAATTTACTCCTGGAGCCATATTGAAATTCCTTTATCTCTGGAACCGAACCATATAGGGCCTTAAAAATGAAGATGCCAAAGGGAAAGTTTGTTAAGACCCAATATCTAAAAGGGCATTAAGTTATATTTTATACTTTTTGAGTTACAGGCATGCAAACTTTGGAGAAAAAACTTGAAAAGTGCTGTTTCCCCATTTTTGAATGGTCACCATTGGCACATAATGCAACAAAGATTGCTAAAGTCAACAGATTTTACTAACAGACCTACTAATCTCTTTGTAAAAATAACATTGTGATGTTGCCATCTTTCTGAAGTCATTTTTCCATTTTGACCCCCCTCTACGAAACTCAGTCAATATTCATCCATGACATGTAATATTTTGGCTTTCATTACTATATATGTCTGTCTTTCTTCAGAAAAAATATTAGCAAAATCCAAAATTTGAGCCGAGGACCTCTGGTTGAGTTGACACGGGTTGACCCAGTGATAATTATTCAGAAATGAGAATAAAATAGTTTAAAATGATTTTAGATGAAGCACAGCATGTCACCTCAACACACATTACTGTGAATATTTAAAGTGTATCATTGTTGTAATTTAGATGTGTGTGTTTTCTGAGCTCAGGAGGGTCACAGCGGTCAGCTGCTGGTTCTGGGAGCCACTAATCGTCCTCATGCTCTGGATCCGGCGCTGCGGCGGCCCGGACGCTTCGATAAGGAGCTGGAGATCGGCGTTCCCGGCGCAGACGGCCGGAGGGATATCCTGCAGAAGCAGCTGCGCTCCATGCCGTGTGCCGTCAGCGCTGATGATCTGCAGGAGATCGCCGACGCCGCGCACGGATACGTGGGAGCCGACCTCACCGCCGTCTGCAAGGAAGCTGGTGAGTGATGCTGCGCTTTATTATGATTATTATTTTTCTGGTCAACTAGTAGTCCTTCATTTTAAGCATTAGTCGATTAATCGCACATTTATTAAACCATTTAAGTCATTATAATGAGTCTTTAATTGTCTACATAGCCTAATAAGCGCTTAAGCGCACACATAAAGTGTGCCACAGCACACCGGCGGTTATGAACGTGTCAGGGAAAAACAGTAGGCTGCATTAACATTTTAATAATGTATTAATAAACTAGTGTTTTCTGCTTAAGAGATGAAGCCGGCGACACTGACTCGTCATCTCCGCAGTAGATGCTCCTGTATGCATGTTTCATACGGATTACATAATCGCAGAATATTTGTTTCCCATTTGTATTGGTTTAATTTAAAAGTAGACATTTCACTCTCTATAGATATATTTTTCATATCTGTAAGGAAAGTATGCACAGAGTTTCAAGTTCACAGACCGAGACAGAAGGGGATCCTGTTTGTGTTCATTATTTTACAAAAGCGCAATGTTTTATTGTTATTGTGAGTGCACACACATAAACAGTCTTTACAGATTTGAAAGATGTATTACTCTTATCAGTATGAGCAGAAATGAGGGAGTATTTTAAGTGAGCGCAGCGGCTCATTTTATATTTACATTTTACATTACCATCATTTTACATTATAACATAATGTAAAATGTTATTTTACATTAAAAACTCAATTTTAGTTTTAATGTAAAATTATTATTATTATTATTTTATAGCCATATTGATACATGATGTGATTAATGTGTTGAACTAGTTGCATTAATGCCGGTCACACCAAGAACAATAACAGTTGGTGTGAATGGGGCTTTAAGCTGCATTTATTTGATCAAAAATATAGTAAAAATTGTGAAATATTATTATAATTGAAAATAGCTGTTTTCTATGTGAATATGTGTTAAAGTGTAATTTATTTCTGTGATCAAAGCTGTATTTTCAGCATCATTACTGCAGTCTTCAGTGTCACATGATCTTCAGAAATCATAATAATATGCTGATTTGCTGCTCAAGAAACATTTCTGATTATTATCAATGTTGAAAACAGTCGTGCTGCACAATATTTTTCTGGAAACCGTGATACATTTTATTTTTCAGGATTCACAGATAACTAGAAAATTCAAAAGAACAGTATTAATTTGAAGTATAATTTTTTGTAACATTATAAATGTATTTACTGGCACTTTTGATCAATTTAATGCCTCCTTGGTGAATAAAAGCATTAATTTGAGCTTTATCTCTTCAGTTCATTCTTCTCCTCCTGGTTCATCCTTTCATTCACTCTCCGCTGCAGATGTTTGTTTCTCCTCTTATTCTCGAGGTTGAATGTGTCTTTAAGGTCAGAATGACCTGTATGCATGCAGACAACAGCACTTCCTGTGGAGACACGCAGACACGCAGACACACACACACACACACACACACACACACACACACACACACACACAGAGTCACACACACAGAGAGAGAGAGAGATGTAAAAATAGACTGAGACTGTGTACTCCATTAGTGAGTCTCTGAGGGATGGTTTTCTTTGGCAAGGTCAACACAGCTGTGTGTGTGTGTGTGTGTGACACTTTGAGTGTGTGTGTGTGTGTGTGTGTTTGTGTGACTCTGTTTGTGTGTGCGCCTCTGTCTGTCTGTCTGTCTATCTCTGTGTGTGTGTGAGTGAGAGAGACTCTGTGTGTGTGTGTGTGAGACTCTGTGGGTGCGCCTCTGTCTGTCTGTCTATCTGTGTGTGTGTGTGAGAGTGAGAGAGAGACAGAGACGCTGTGTGTGTGTGTGTGTGTCTGTCTGTCTGTGTGTCTGTCTGCGTGTGTGACACTTTGAATGTGTGTGTGTTTGTGTGACTGTGTGTGTGTGAGTGAGAGAGACTCTGTGTGTGTGTGTGTGAGACTCTGTGGGTGCGCCTCTGTCTGTCTGTCTATCTGTGTGTGTGTGTGAGAGTGAGAGAGAGACAGAGACGCTGTGTGTGTGTGTGTGTGTGTCTGTCTGTCTGTGTGTCTGTCTGCGTGTGTGACACTTTGAAT
This sequence comes from Aspiorhynchus laticeps, assembly GCA_023376895.1. NCBI lineage: Eukaryota > Metazoa > Chordata > Actinopteri > Cypriniformes > Cyprinidae > Aspiorhynchus > Aspiorhynchus laticeps. The sequence continues at coordinate 3,171,989 of CM041813.1, forward strand.
GTGTGTGTGTTTGTGTGACTGTGTGTGTGTGTGTGAATGCGCCTCTGTCTGTCTGTCTATATATCTGTGTGTGTGTGTGAGTGAGAGAGACTGTGTGTGTGTATTTGGGACTCCGTTTGTGTGACTCTGTGTGTGTGTGTGTGACTCTGTGTGTGTTTGTGTGTGTGACTCTGTGTTTGTGTGACACTGTGAGTGTGTGATGTGTGTTTGTGTGTTTGTGCGTGTGACTGTGTTTGTGTGTGTGACTCTGGGTGTGTGTGTGACTGTGTGTGACTGTGTGTGTGTGTGTGTGAGTGTGTGTGTGTGTGTGTGTGTGTGTGTGTTTGTGTGTGTGTGTGTGTGTGTGTGACTCTGTGTGTGTGTGACTCTATGTGTGTGATGTTTCTGTGTGCTCAGCATTCAGTCACTCGGAGCTCAGATCTCCTTCATTCACTGAAACCGATCTCCAGTCAGTGTCTGATCAATAATGCGCAGTTTCCTCTGAATGACCTGCTGCAGAGAAACACACTGAAACGCTCCACCTGACCCAATCCACTGCATCAGCGCCAGGGGCCGGATTCATGAAAATACTCCCAAAAAACTCTTTCTTACATTCTTACTTTAAAACTTCCCACTGGTAAATCTTCGTGATATATTTATCCATCCATCAGCCCTATATTAAAGGAACAGTTCATCCAAAAATGAAAATTTGCTTTGTGCTCACCTTCAGGCCGTCCGAGATTAGGAGTTTGTTTCTTCATCAGATTTGTAGAAATGTGTCTCTGCATCAGTGTCTCAGCAATGGATGCTCTGCAGTGAATGGGTGCCGTCAGAATGAGAGTCTGATAAAAACATCACAATAATCCACACCACTCCAGTCCATGAGTTAATGTGTGGAGAAGACAAAATATGAAACAAATCCAGCATTAAGATGTCTGTCTGTGTCTGTGTCTGTCTCTGTGTGTGTGTGTGTGTGTGTGTGTGTGTCTCTCTCTCTGTGTTTGTGTTTGTCTGTGTCTGTGTGTGTGTGTGTCTCTGTTTGACTGTGTGTGTGTGTGTGTGTGAGTGTCTCTGTCTCTCTCTGTGTGTCTGTGTGTGTGTCTGTGTTTGTGTGTGTGTGTGTGTGTGTCTGTCTCTGTCTCTGTGTGTGTGAGTGTTTGTGTGTGTCTCTGTCTCTGTGAGTGTGTGTGTGTGTGTCTCTGTCTCTGTGAGTGTGTGTGTGTCTCTCTGTCTCTGTGAGTGTGTGTGTGTGTGTGTCTGTCTGTCTGTCTGTCTGTCTTTGTGTGTGTGTGTGTGTCTCTGTCTCTGTGTGTGTGAGTGTTTGTGTGTGTCTCTGTCTCTGTGTTTGTGTGTGTCTCTGTCTCTGTGTGTGTGTGTGTCTCTGTCTCTGTGAGTGTGTGTGTGTGTGTGTGTCTCTGTCTGTGTGTGTGTGTGTCTGTGTCTGTCTCTGTGTCTCTGTCTCTGTGTGTGTGTCTCTGTCTCTGTCTCTCTGTGAGAGTGTGTGTGTCTGTGTCTCTGTGAGTGTGTGTGTGTCTCTGTCTCTGTGTGTGTGTGTGTGTGTCTCTGTCTCTCTGTGAGAGTTTGTGTGTGTCTCTGTGTCTGTGAGAGTGTGTGTGTGTGTTAGTTTCTGTGTGTCTCTGTGTCTGTGTGTCTCTGTGTCTGTGTGTCTCTGTGTCTGTGTGTGTGTGTGTGTGTGTCTGTTAGAGTGTGTGTGTGTGTGTGTGTGTGTGTGAGAATGACAGCTTCTTCCTTACAAAGTCTTTCTCCTGCTCGCTCTTTCTTTTACAGCAGATGAGTTTTCGGACACACTCCACGCTGGGTTTTTACGAGTGTCATGTTTATAATCCCGGAAGCGTTTGTGACGCGTGTGTGTCCTCGTCTCTCTCTGGAGTCTGTTCTTTCTGATTTATTATATATAAGTGCTGGTATTTTTCTTCTCTGCAGCTGTGTGTATATACAGGAATGAGAAAGATCTGAAACATCCCTGCTTTGCCCATTTTCTCTTCTGTTCTTCATTTCCTTCTTTCTTTCTTCAATCAAATGCAGAACGTCATCTTTTAATGATGCAGGAGCTGTTTCAGGTTTTGTCTGTTTTCATCTTTAAATTTAAATATCATCACAAGCACAATTCATGAAAAAACATTCAGGAGCCTTTTTACTTATGCAACATAATGCTTTTCAACTTACATATTAGTGAGAATAAATGTATGATTGCTTGATTATCTCCATGATGAATAGAAAGAACAGTTAAGGAGAAATAAGAAAAAAACTTGTTAGATAAAGAAGAAAAATTAATGTAATATACATCTACATATGAATATGCACATTATGACCTGTATATACAATGGTATAAATGTATTTGTTATATAAAATATTCCATGTATCATATAATATGTGTGTGTGTGTATATTTGTGTCCCTGGAGCACAAAAGCAGTCATAAGTAACACGTATATTTGTAGCAATAGCCAACAATACATTGTATGGGTCAAAATTATCCATTTTTCTTTTATGACAAAAATCATTAGGATATTAAGATCATGTTCCATGAAGATATTTTGTAAATTTCCTACCGTAAATATATCAAAACTTAATTTTTGATTAGTAATATGCATTGCTAAGAGCTTCATTTGAACAACTTTAAAGATGATTTTCTCAATATTTAGATTTTTTTGCACCCTCAGATTCCAGATTTTCAAATATTGTCCTATCATAACAAACCATACATCAATGGAAAGATTATTTATTCAGCTTTCAGATGATGTATAAATCTCAATTTCAATACAATTGACCCTTATGACTGGTTTTGTGCTCCAGGGTCACATATATAATCTTAATTCAAAGGCTAAACATATTTTTACTTGTTTTAAGCAGAAACTAACAAAATTTGGAGAATATTTTCAGAAAACAAGACATAATATCTTAAGTCACTGAGTAAATGCATCCTGATTCAAGTACTTGTAGATATTTATACTAGAAAACAAGACAAAAATACTAAGGAAGAAAATCTTATTTGACTGCAAAATTCGGATATTAAATGGAATGAAAAAATAAGGTTATTAATGGCTATTTCAAATGTTTGATTCTGTTCGGAACTATTACATTTGATTTTGTTTCTGTTTCCAGTTATGTTCATGTCAAAATTTCGTTCCTTGAACCGGTTCAGAGCCCTGCTTTAAATCTCTCTGTTTTCTGCCCCAGTGTTGATGATTATTTTAGCTGATCTGTTTTTAACCGTGGTAATTGTAGGCAGTCTCTGGTCTCTCTGTTCCTCTTTGGCTGTGTTTGATGTCGTCATCTCCAGAGAGCAGCAGGTCAGGTTTGATTCACATCCGATCAGAGCGGCGGATGTTTACTCTGTCTCAGAGCGGAGGAAAGCCTGCGGGATGTTTGCTCTCAAATAAATCAGCTCAAACAGAGATTAGACCGCGGCTCTGGCTGGATTCAGCAGATGAAGCTGCTTCAGCTGTGTCTTATTATCTGTCCAGAGAGAGAGAGAGAGAGAGAGAGAGAGAGACACAGAGAGGGAGAGAGAGAGAGAGAGACAGTGAGTGAGTGAGAGAGATAGAGAGATAGAGAGACAGTGAGTGAGTGAGAGAGATAGAGAGAGAGACACAGAGAGGGAGAGAGAGAGAGAGGCACGGAGAGGGAGAGCGAGAGAGAGACAGTGAGTGAGTGAGAGAGATAGAGAGAGACAGTGAGTGAGTGAAAGAGATAGAGAGAGAGACAGTGAGTGAGTGAGTGAGTGAGTGAGAGAGATAGAGAGAGAGAGAGTGAGTGAGTGAGTGAGTGAGTGAGAGAAATAGAGAGAGAGACAGTGAGTGAGTGAGTGAGTGAGAGAGATAGAGAGAGAGACAGTGAGTGAGTGAGAGAGATAGAGAGAGAGACAGTGAGTGAGTGAGTGAGAGAGATAGAGAGAGTGAGCGAGTGAGTGAGTGAGAGAGATAGAGAGAGAGACTGAGTGAGTGAGAGAGATAGAGAGAGAGACAGTGAGTGAGAGAGATAGAGAGAGAGACAGTGAGTGAGTGAGAGAGAGAGAGAGAGAGACAGTGAGTGAGTGAGAGAGATAGAGAGAGAGACAGTGAGTGAGTGAGTGAGAGAGATAGAGAGAGAGACTGAGTGAGTGAGTGAGAGAGAGAGAGACAGTGAGTGAGAGAGATAGAGAGAGAGACAGTGAGTGAGTGAGAGAGAGAGAGAGAGAGACAGTGAGTGAGTGAGAGAGATAGAGAGAGAGACAGTGAGTGAGTGAGTGAGAGAGATAGAGAGAGAGAGACAGTGAGTGAGTGAGAGAGAGAGAGACAGTGAGTGAGTGAGAGAGAGAGAGAGAGACAGTGAGTGAGTGAGTGAGAGAGATAGAGAGAGAGACAGTGAGTGAGTGAGTGAGAGAGATAGAGAGAGTGAGCGAGTGAGTGAGTGAGAGAGATAAAGAGAGAGACAGTGAGAGAGATAGAGAGACAGTGAGAGAGAGAGACACACAGAGAGAGAGAGAGAGAGAGAGAGAGCTGGTGTTACGACGGTTCTGTCATTGAGATTCAAGATTCAAATAGCTTTATTGGCATGGTGAAAGAAATCTTTACATTGCCAAAGCTTTAATAACAATATAAATAATAAAATAATAATGAAAAACAAATAAATAAATCAGTCTTCTAATATTTCTAGAAGTGCCTCTAGGTATCATATCATTGTTTACTCATGTTTAGCTCTCAGTTCTTCAGTCAGATCTGTTTACATCATGAATTCAACAGTTTTTGTCTGTTAATGCTGTGCTTTTCTGCTTTTAGAGTCCACACTCCCCAACTAGAAGAAACTAGAGAAATGCACTACTAGTCAAAAGTGTGGAATTTATTAATAATTTTATTAATGTGAAAGAAGTCTCTTTTTTGATCAAAAATACAGTAAAAATTCTGAAATATTATTACAATTTAAAATAACTGCTTTCTATGTGAATATCTGTTAAACTGTAATTTATTTCTGTGATCAAAGCTGTATTTTCAGCATCATTACTGCAGTCTTCAGTGTCACATGATCTTCAGAAATCATAATAATATACTGATTTATGCTCAAGACACATTTCTGATTATTATCAATGTTGAAAACAGTTGTGCTGCACAATATTTTTGTGGAAACTGTGATACATTTCATTTTTCAGGATTCACAGATGAACAGAAAGTTCAAAAAACAGCATTTATTTTACATATAAATCTTTTGTAGCATTATAAATGTCTCTACTGTCACTTTTGATCAGTTTAAAGCTTCCTTGATGAATAAAAATATTGATTAATTTTCTTACTACAAACTTTTGAAGAGTAGCTTATCACTGTTTCCGCAAAAATATTGTGCAGCACAACTGTTTTCAACATTGATAATAATCAGAAATGTTTCTTGAGCAGCAAATCAGCATATTATTATGATTTCTGAAGATCATGTGACACTGAAGACTGGAGTAATGATGCTGAAAATACAGCTGCGCATCACAGAAATAAATTACAGTTTAACACATTCACATAGAAAACAGTTATTTTAAATTCTAATAATATTTCACAATTTTTTTATTGAAATAAACAGCCTTGATGAGCAGAAGAGACTTCCTTCAAAAACATTAAAAATCTCAATAATTCCAAACTTTTTTACTGGTAAAATATGAATGTTTCTGAATGTGCTCAGATTGATCTGTGATGGTCTTTTTTATGTTTCTGCAGGTCTTCACGCACTGAGGAGGGTTTTAGGATCCAAACCTGCTCTCTCTGACGACCAGGTGATGAACAGTGTAAAGGTCACGACCTCTGACCTGAGGCTGGCCATGACAGAGGTCAAACCCAGCGCAATGAGAGAGGTGGCCATCGACGTACCAAAGGTACAGTGTTCATCTGAAGAATGATGATTAACTAATAAAAAACCTTCACATGCAGTGATTAACAGACTGATTATCAACATTCAGAGTGAGTGATTGACAGATGGATGGACCAATCACAGCTCAAGATTTGGATCCTGTAATGCAGTATTACAGACGTGTGTGTGTTTAGGTTCGGTGGAGTGACATCGGTGGGATGGAGGAGGTGAAGCTGGCTCTGAAGCAGGCGGTTGAATGGCCCCTGCGGCACCCCGAGGCCTTCATCAGGCTGGGTATAACGCCACCTAAAGGTGTCCTGCTGTACGGACCGCCGGGATGCTCCAAAACCATGATCGCTAAAGCGCTAGCCAACGAGAGCCAGCTCAACTTCCTGTCCATTAAGGTACATAATAAGCGTGTGTGTGTGTGTGTGTGTGTGTGTGTGTGTGTGTGTGTGTGTCTAACTTACAGAGTTTAGTTATGGAGCAAAAACAGACTGAAAAAATAAGAATATTAAAAATATACACTACCAGTCAGTTTTTGATGACATATGAGATATAAACTCAGAATTGCGAGACACTCAGAATTTTGATAATTCATAATTGCATGAAATAAACTCAGAATTGTGAGACAAACTCAGAATTGCGATATAAACAGAATTATGAGAAAGTACAAATTGTGAGATACAAAGTCGCTATTACCTTTTTTTATTATTTTTTTATTCAGTGATAGAAATGAGCTTCCGGAGGATGTCCTCCGCTGAAAATTAATTGATAAAGTATTTCTGTTTTCTATTTCTGCAAATTCTCTTGTAGAGATTGTTTATTTGTAGTCATTATAATTATCTTGATATGAAAGCGATAGAAGTCTGCTCATTAATCTACACATCAGCAGTAGCTGGAGATCTGTATCAGATCAGGCTTGTTTGGAGTGAATTCCCTCACAGCAGGATGTTTAGTCTGAGAGACGCTCACATTTCTGAAGCAGAGACGATATCAATCTCTCAAAGCAACACACCCTCCGAGAGAGAAAACCCAGAGTGTGTGTGTGTGTGTGTGTGTGTGTGAGAGAGTGTGAGAGAGTGTGAGAGAGTGTGAGAGAGTGTGTGTGTGTGTGTGTGTGTGTGTGTGTGTGTGTGTGTGTGTGTGTGTGTGTGTGTGTGTGTGAGTGAGTGTGTGTGTGAGTGAGTGTGTGTCTCTGTGTGTGTGTGTGTGTGTGTGTGTGTGTGTGTGAGAGTGTGTGTCTGTGTGAGTGTGTGTGTGTGTGTGTGTGTGTGTCTGTGAGTGCGTGTGTGTGTCTGTGTGTGTGTGCGTGTGTGAGTGTGCGAGAGTGTGTGAATGAGAGTGTGTGTTACTGAGTGTGTGTTACTGTGTCTGTTACTGTGTCTGTGTGTGTTACTGAGTGTGTGTGCGAGTGTGTGTGTGTGTGTGTGTGTGTGTGTGTGTGAATGAGAGTGTGTGTGTGTTACTGAGTGTTACTGTGTGTGTGTGTGTGCGAGAGTGTGTGTGTGTGAGTGTGTGTGTGTGAGAGTGTGTGTCTGTGTGAGTGTGTGTGTGTCTGTGAGTGAGTGTCTGTGTGTGCATGCGTGTGTGTGTCTGTGTGTGTGTGTGCGTGTGTGTGAGTGTGCGAGAGTGTGTGAATGAGAGTGTGTGTTACTGAGTGTGTGTTACTGTGTCTGTTACTGTGTCTGTGTGTGTTACTGAGTGTGTGTGTGTGTTACTGAGTGTTACTGTGTGTGTGTGTGTGTGTGCGAGAGTGTGTGTGTGTGTGTGTGTGTGTGTGTGTGTCTGTCTGTCTGTCTGTCTGTGCGTGTACGTGTGTGTGTGTGTGTGTGTGTGTGTGTGTGTGTGTGTGAGGAGGTGTTGAAATGCATTGTAGGATGAGAGGAAGTGAGCTTGACTTCAGAGAGAGTATTTATCCGGCTCTGCTCTTCAGTCTTTGTGCCGGTTAGTAGTTATTTGTCACAGGTTCCTGTCCAGGTTATCGTCTCATTAATCTCTCAGTGCTGCTGATGTTTAACGAGCCGTTTATTCTCAAATGCTCAGATCTGTCTCGCTCGCTTCTTAACTGCTGCTGTTTAGGCCAGAAACATACTTACTCGACTCAAGTATGCAAACACAAACGAATGTGTCCTGTCCCGTACTTTAACATGCACTTTAGACGCTCAGTTTCATCTTTACAGCTCTGTAATGCATTGGTGATTGATTAAAGTATTGATGATGCTGATTGTGTCTCGACAGGGTCCAGAGTTACTGAGTAAATACGTGGGTGAATCAGAGCGAGCGCTTCGAGAGGTGAGACACCTGTGCGCACCTGATCAAAGTCACAAAATCACTATTACTACGTGACTATTATGCAAAAGGAGCTTTTATGAATTATACTTTTTGCTCTTTTCCTTTACAACGAGGACATTTTCCAGCTCCTATACAAGTTAAGCTCATGTCGATTTCTGCAGGAAATAACATATTTTTCTTTAAATAAATAAATATTAAATGAAATTGCAAAAATGTTAAACATGCAAAAACATACTTTTACACTTCTGGAGGATTTGCAATCAGAAATGTGAAGTTTATATATATATTTTTAAAACTCTTCTGTAAAAACTGTTTAATTTTAACAGTAAAGCTGTTTAAATCATAATCGTTTACAGTTGTTTTAAGGTGTAAAAAGCAGGTTACGGTGAGACACTTAAACTTGTGTTTTTATAAAAGCACTTGCATTAATACTTAACCGAAAACAAATTTTATTTGAGCTGTAAAGCTGTTTAAATCGTATTTTTTTCAGTCATTCTTGGGTGTAAAAATGCAGGTTACTTTTATTTTTTGGCAGATTTTAAAATAGAATATATAGGCACTGGAATTAATTCTTCTGTTTACATGTTAACGTGTTTTATGTGCTGTAAAGCTGCTTAAATCATATTTTTTTTACATTCGTTCTAGGGTTTAATATGTAGGTTATGGCGAGACACTTAAACGTTTGATGATTTAAAATAAAAAAATGTGAATCTTATAATTTTATGAAAGCACTTATATTAATTTTTCTGATAATACTTGTTTTATTTAAGCTATAAAGCTCTTTAAATCATTTCATAGTCAATTTTATCCTGTAAAAATGCAGGTTACTTTTACACTTTTTGAGGATTTCACGGAAATGTGAAGTTTATAATTTTATAAATTAAATGAACTCTTCTGTCATACAACTTTTAACAGGAAAGCTGTTTAAATCATAATTTTTTACAGTTGTTTTAAGGTGTAAAAAGCAGGTTATGGTGAGACACTTAAACTTGTGAGTATTTAAAAGCAGAAATGCAAAACTCACAATTTTATAAAAGCACTTGCATTAATACTTAACCTAAAACATATTTTATTTGAGCTGTAAAGCTGCTTAAATCATAATTTTTACAGTCATTCTAGGGTGTAAATGCAGGTTACAGCGAGACACTTAAACTTTTGAGGATTTCAATTTTTAAAAAGTTTTATGAAAGCACTTAAATTAATTCTCCTGATAAAACTTGTTTTATTTAAGCTATAAAGCTCTTTAAATCATTTTATAGTCAATTTGATGCTGTAAAAATGCAGGTTACTTTTACACTTTTTGAGGATTTAAAATCAGAAATGTGATGCTTATAATTGTATAAAAAGTACTTAAATAAATTATTTTGTTTAGTTGTAAAGCTGTTTAAATCATTATTAGTAATTTTAGGGTTAATAAATGCAGGTTACAGTGAGGCACTTTCTGACGATTATAAATCAGAAATGTGAAGCTTATAATTTTATAAAAGCTCTTACATGAATTCTTCTATTAAAACAATTTATTTTGAGATTTAAAGCTTTTTAAATGTGAATTTTTACATTAGTTTTAGAGTTTACGGTGTTGCATTGTCATGCTGAAGTAAAATTGCATGTAACTTTACACATCATTGGTAAATGATTTTTCCCACACTGAAATCATGTTAACACATTATTGTATTTTGACGAATTATGGATTAAACTTCCATTGTTAGTGTCTTTAAGAAAGTTTTTTTTTTTTTTTAAAGAAAAGTGGAAATTAATTTTCTGTTAAGTGTCATGTGAGTTTAGATCGACATGTGGGTTTGTAAATAGTCATTTAAAGGGACAGCACACACATTTTCTGTGTTTCTGAACCTTTAATGGTGTGTGTGTGTGTCTGTCTGTGTGTGTGTGTGTGTCTGTGTGTGTGTGTGTGTGTGTGTGTAGGTTTTCCGGAAGGCCAGAACAGTTGCTCCGTCTATCATTTTCTTTGACGAGATTGACGCTTTAGCAGCGGCACGAGGAAGGTAACGACACAATCATCAATGACTTTATTACTAAAGCACCGTTCACATTGTCAGTACTGGCAACTAAATTACACAATATGATACATAACACACATCATCCACATTAATATCTGATCATGTGAACATATGATTTTGTTAGTATTGAGGTGTCAAATGTGAGTCGTTCTGACATGTAGGAGAACGTTATTGCTTTAAACACACACACACACTCACACACACACACACACACACACACACACACACACAAACTCAAACGCACACACAGACAGAGGAACATCTGTGCTTTACAGACACAAGTGCGTCTTTGTTTCCCTGAAAACAGATGGAGATTCTGCTGTAGTTCCTGTTCAGGGAATCACACACTAAAATACAGTAGGAAATAATGTAGTAAACCAGAAATCAAACTACAGTCAAACAAGCAGAAAACCGCAGTCTCATTCACTATGTGGATGATGAAATGTATTTAATTGTACACTAAATTTAAGTACAAAAATTAATCAATTTGGTTGCTAGGGTGTTACTATGTGGTTGCTAGGCAGTTGCTAGGGTGTTCTCGGTAGTTGATAGGGTGTTGCTATGTGGTTGCTAGGCAGTTGCTAGGGTGTTTTCAGTAGTTGCTAGGACATTGCTATGTGGTTGGTAAGGTGGTCTGGGTAGTTGTTAGGGTGTTGCTATGTGGTTGCTAGGCAGTTGCTAGGGTATTTTCAGCAGTTGCTAGGACATTGCTATGTGGTTGGTAAGGTGGTCTGGGTAGTTGTTAGGGTGTTGCTATGTGGTTGCTAGGCAGTTGCTACACTGTAAAAAAAATCGTTAAAAAGGGCACAATGTACTGTAATATGAAGGCTTTTTTCACACGTTTTACCTCTGTTTTGAATTTTGCACTTCATTGCATTGTTTTTTAGGGTTAATGGAAATGTCTGTAAAACTAGATAATGTCCTGACAGAAAATTACCAGAACATTTTCAGTTTTTTTATTTTTCACGTTGTAGGGTGTTCTCAGCAGTTGCTAGGGCATTGCTATGTGGTTTCTAGGCAGTTGCTAGGGTGTTCCTAGTAGTTTCTAGGGTGTTGCTATGTGGTTGTTTGGCCATTGCTATGTGGCTGCTAGGGTGTTTGAGTAGTTGCTAGGGTGTTACCGTGTGGTTGCTAGGCAGTTGTTGTATTAAATATTTGCTAAAAAAATTAATAAATGAATGTGTATGCAGTGTTAGTAAATGAGACTCATTAGCTATGTTTCATCCACCAATTTGTATGCGCATTTTGGGATATCGCATAAAAAAACGCTGGATGGAAATGCCAAGATGCGCATGAATTCTAAAAATGCGCATAACAAACTTATGCGCTCAACTAAATAGGATAAATTTCTTATCCGGCAAGAAAACATGCACATAAACTACGATGGAAACACTTTTACTGAATAAATTCCTCAATGCGCATCAAAAAAGACATGTGACTTTGTGATGGGACAGCATAAAACTGGACCAATCAATGGACCGATCTCATTTCAGAGCATCTGAAATGCTAGTTTTGTCATTCTAAAATGCTTGAGCAAAGTCTCGTCAAAGTGCTTCGTTATAATTAACTCCCAGAACTGCGTTCCCAAACAGCAGGCTCTGAAAATAAGATAACATGACCGCGTTGAAGCTCGTAATTTATTGTATATAAACATTATTATATACAGTGCCTTCTCCCACTGCAGCAAATTCATTTTTTCTTTGTGATATTTAGCGCAAGTTAATCAGGAAGTGACAATTTTGTTCTCTTCAACTCACTGGATGGAAACGATGCTTTATTTGCAAATGTTTTATGCGATATTCCAATTTTGCGCATAAGTTTAATTCGAAACTTTGGATGGAAACATAGCTATTGTCTGTATTGAGCCGCAGCTGATGTGACCTGTTTTGGTCCTTTGTCTTTTTGGTGGTGACTCCACCTGACACTGCTGATGACTCAGTGTTTGAGCTCCGACACTCGACGTGTGTGTGTGTGTGTGTGTGTGTGTGTGTGTGTGTAAATCTGAAACACTGAGTCATAAAATGAGTTTTTATTTGTTTGGCTCTTTGCTTGTTTAATTAATAAAGTGCCTAGTGTTTTAAGCTTCTGACAGGAATCTCTCTCTCTCTCTCTCTCTCTCTCTCTCTCTCTCTCTCTCACACACACACACACACACACACACTAACACACTAACACACAGTTCAATGTGAATCTAAAGCTGGATTGTTCTGCTGAGTCAGAGATTCATTTACTGGATTGAATTCAGAATGACACATTGATTTACTGATGAATGTTTACCTTTAATCAATCACACACACACACACACACACACACTGATCTGTCTACAGAATCAGTTCATTTGAAACCTTATTCAGCAGAACCCAACAGAACTACTGCTGAATCCAAACACACCAGCACCTGCCTAGTGACACCCTAGCAACCACATAGCAATGGTCCAGCAACTGCCTAGGAACCATCAAAACCTAATTGGCACCTATCTAGCAACACCTTAGGAACCATCCATACACGTTTGCAGCCACATAGCAATTCCCTATCAACTATTGATAACACCCTAGCAACCAACCAGACCTTTTTATCACCTGCCTAACAACACCTTAGAACAGAACACCCTAGCAACAACATAGCAACTCTAGAAACTACTGTGAACACTGTAGCAACTGCACAGCAACCACACCAGGTACACCAGAGTTGCTAGTGACAGCAGAACTGGCTAGAAACCACATAGCAATGCCCTAGCACCCACCCAGGTCTGCCACATAGCAGCAACCTAGCAACCACCTAAAACAGACTGCCAACTGCCTATTAATACCATTGCAACCATCCAACCATAGCAACCACATAGCAAAGCCCTAGAAACATCCTAGCAACCATATAGAACACCCTAGCAACAACATAGCAATGCCCAGAAACCACTCCAGGGACACCAGGATTGCTAGGAAAAACAGAACTGGCTAGCAAACACATTGCAACACCCTAGCAACCACTGCGTACACCCTAAACAACTGCCTGGCAACACCCTAGTAACCACCCAGAACAAATTAGGAACTGCCTATTAACAACATTGCAACCATCCAGAACACCATAGCAATGCCCTAGCAACTACAGAGAACACCTTGGCAACTGCTCAGCAGCACTCTAGCAGCCACATAGCAACGCCTTAGCAACGATTCAAAGCACATAATCAACAATGTAGCAATGACCTATCAACCACCCCAGGGACACCAGAGTTGCTAGGGAGAGCAGAACTGCCTAGCTACCACATAGCAACGCCTTAGCAACCACTGAGTACACACTAAACAACTGACTAGCTACACCCTAGTTACCAACACAGGACAAATTAGGAACTGCCTATTAACAACATTGCAACCATCCAGAACACCATAGCAGTGCCCTAGCAACTACAGAGAACACCCTAGCAACTACTCAGCAACACTCTAGCAGCCACATAGCAACTCCTTAGCAACCATTCAAAGTACATTATCAACAATGTAGCAACGACCTAGCAACCACCCCAAGGACACCAGAGTTGCAAAGGACAGCAGAACTGCCTAGCTACCACACAGCAACGCCCTAGCAACCACTAAGTACACCCTAGGAACACCCTAGTAACCACCCAGAACACTGTTTTTTTTCCCAAATAGGGACAGTATGTGTGCTTGTCTTGAGTTTCTAGCGTGCTGATTGAGCGTGATGTGTTGACTGTGTGTGCAGCTCTGGTCAGGCGGGCGGCGTCGCTGATCGAGTGTTGGCTCAGCTGCTGACAGAGATGGACGGAATCGAACAGCTAAAAGATGTCACGGTTCTCGCCGCAACCAACCGACCTGATATGATTGACAAGGTAGGACTGATCCACACACACACACACACACACACACACACACACACACACACACACACTCTGTATAGCTATCTTTGTGAGGACATACATTGACACAATGCAATCTCTAGCTCCTTATCCTAAACCCATCAGAACTAAGTGCCTCACCCAAACCCTTACCCTAAACCTAACCTTTACCCAATTATAACCTGACCCCTAAAACCAAGTCTTGACCCTCAAACAGGCCTTTAAAGGGGTCTCAGAAAATGAGGACCGGCCAAAATGTCCTCACTTTACAATTTTGTCCTCACTCCAATGGTCTAAAACTCAAACCGGTCCTTACAAAGATAGCTGTACAAGTGTACACACACACACACACACACACACACACACACACACACACACAGGATGACAATGCTGAATTTCACTCAGGAAGGGAATGAAGCAGTTGGACACACACACACAGGATGACAATGCTGAATTTCACTCAGGAAAGGAATGAAACGGTTGGACACACACACACACACACACACACGTTTCCTCCTGCTGGGTTTGAGGGCTTCCACTTCCTGCAGAGTCAGAGGCTCACAGCAGCTGTCACTCATTCTGATTGACAGCTCCACCGTCAGTCTGAGACCCCCTGCGGGACCCACCCGTCCCACACACACACACACACACACACACACAAACACACACACACACACACACACACACACACACACACACACACACACACACACACACACACACAAACATGCACATACACACACACACAGTCTCATTTGAATCTCACACAAGCAAATGGAGAAACACAGTTAGTGTGAAACTCACACCTGAACTCTCTTCAGCTGCTATGAGTGTGTGTTTATTTTGCTGCGGTTGTTTGGTGTCAAACCGTCCCTTAAGTTTAGATAAACCTCCTTTTGGGGACATTTGAGGAACCTCAGCTGAAGAAAAGAAAATATCCTTAAAGTATTTTCTTTTAGGGTTTATGTTTATAGTCATAACTAACTTTTATTTTATAATTTAAAACTTTACATGGCCGCTCAATCTGATGTTAACTTAGAGAAATGTGCGCTGTGAGGAAGCTGAACAGTAGCTCACTGCAGGACAGATGGAGACGCCGCTGCGCTCACTTACTCTTAAAATACTCCCTCGTTTCTGCTCATACTGATAAGAGTAATACATCTTTCAGATCTGTAAAGACTCTGTTTATGTGTGTGCACTCACAATAACAACAAAACATTGCGCTTTTGTAAAATAATGAAAGCAAACAGGATACTCTTTCTGTCTCGGTCTGTGAACTTGAAACTCTGTGTATACTTGCCTCACAGACATGAAAAATATATCTATAGAGAGTGAAATGTCTACTTTTAAATTAAATCAATACAAATGGCAAACAAATATTCTGTGATTATGTAATCCGTATGAAACATGCATACAGGAGCATCTACTGCGGAGATGACGAGTCGGACTTCATCTCTTAAGCAGAAAACACTGGTTTATTAATACATTATTAAAATGTTAATGCAGCCTACTGTTTTTCCCTGACACGTTCATAACCGCCGGTGCGCTGTGGCACGCTTTATGTGTGCGCTTAAGCGCTTATTAGGCTATGTAGACAATTAAAGACTCATTATAATGACTTAAATGGTTTAATAAATGTGAGATTAATCGACTAATGCTTCAAATGAGCGACTACTAG
>CM041813.1:3195129-3200129 GCA_023376895.1 Aspiorhynchus laticeps
CTTATTTTATTTCAAACAACAAGCATGTTTTAGATTTAGTTAACTATAATACGTTTATTGATCAATTAAATTGCATGTTGTTTCAATTTTCCAGTTTATTTACATTTCTTCATTTAGCAGATGAAGCTGCTTTCTGTATTGTATGAAGTGCTGTAGAATTAAACGTGACTTGTCTGTTTAAAGCACACGATGCTGTTATCATGCTAATTGATAGAAAAGCTACAAAACAGAGCAGTAATTCACTCAGAGAGAATGAGTGTCTGTGAAACCTTACACCGCTCCTCCACACACACATGCTGTAACAGATGCAGCGCGTCATAAACCCACCCCTCGCGCCCCACCGGGGGCAGATCACCCTAATAATACCCTCATTGTCTGTCCCGTGAGCGTGGGGATCCTCCTCTGCTCCGCGCGCCTCCCAGCAGCACATTAAAGCCTCTTACAGGTGGATTAGACGAGCTGTGAATGCAAACGAATGGCTGTGATCTGTGCAGTCAAACACATCTGATTCACTCGCCGCGTTCTGCTGATTCTGAATAACATCTTTGCATTTTGTTTTTGCAAACAGTGAGGCATGATCGGTTTAAACTTGATTCACTTCATTCATGTTCCTGGTCTTATTGTGAGCGATTCATCAGCACACTTTATTATAAAGGAAAAGGTTTCTTCTTTGTGATGTTAAATATTTGTGAGATCATATAGAGCTGATTTAGTCAAGGTTTGGAAGAGTATGTTTTTTGAAGAAAGTCTCTTTTGCTCATCAGGGCTGCATTTATTTGATCAAAAATACAGTAAAAAATTTGAAATATTTTTTAAATTATAAAAAGCAGTTTTCTATGTGAATATCTGTTAAACTGTAATTTATTTCTGTGATCAAAGCTGTATTTTCAGCATCATTGCTGCAGTCTTCAGTGTCACATGATCTTCAGAAATCATAATAATATGCTGATTTGCTGCTCAAGAAACATTTCTGATTATTATCAATGTTGAAAACTCTGGGGTAAGATTCAACAAAATTAATTATTTTATTCATCAAGGATGCATCACATTGATCAAAAGTGACAGTAAAGACATTTCTAATGTTACAAAAGATTTCTATTTCAAATACATTTCTATTCATCTGTGAATCCTGAAAAATAAAATGTATCAGTTTCCACAAAAATATTGTGCAGCACAACTGTTTTCAACATTGATAATAATCAGAAATGTTTCTTGAGCAGCAAATCAGCATATTATTATGATTTCTGAAGATCATGTGACACTGAAGACTGGAGTAATGATGCTGAAAATACAGCTTTGATCACAGAAATAAATTACAGTTTAACAGATATTCACATAGAAAACAGCTGTTGTACATTCTAATAATATTTCAGAATTTTTACTGTATTTTTGATCAAATAAATGCAGTCTTGGTGAACGTCACTGTAGAAATCAGTTCAACTGAATTGCTTTTAAAAGAAGGATTCTTCTGTGCATGTGACTCAGACAGAATCACACAGACTCTCCAGCTGGACGTCTGTCTCTCTTTGACACTCTTTCTCTTTTATGTTCTGTAGTAAAATATATATATATGTATCTCATTTAAAGAGCAGAGCAGCAGTGGTTGTCCTGAAGCAGCTCACAGACTCTCCTCGAGAGATGAAATGATCTGTCTGTCTCTGTTAAATGCATCTCCTCACATCTCTCTCTCTCTCTCTCTCTCTCTCTCTCTCTCTCTCTATTCGTCCTCTGGCTGGCCTGTCTTTCCTTTGGCTGGGTTTCTCTGTTTCCTTCCTGTGTTAATAGCTCTCCTGTCTCAGCGAGGGACGAGGCTGCCAGCGCGCGGCTCATTGGATGAACATTCATTATGCGCTCAGTAATTGTAAACAGACACACACAGATGTGTCTATCCGTGTCAGTCAGTCATAATATCATTATTTAGTCTCTGTACATCACAAAAATCATGTTCTTCCTCAGTATTTCTGTCTTGATTTCCAGTAAAAATATCTAAACATTCTTAACTCAAGATACGTTTACTGGAGAAGCAAAATGACTAAAGATATCAAGTCTTGTTTTCTGAGAAATGCATGAAAATAATGTGTTTTAGCTTAAAACAAGAACAAATATGTGTTAGTGAGGTCAGAAAAAATATCTTGTTTTCACTTTGAATTAAGTAGATTTTTCTGACTCCACTGGCAGATATTTATTCTTGTTTTAAGCATAAATTTTTTTTTCAGTAATCAAGATGTCACTTTGCATCTTGATTTACTAGAAAACAAGAAAAATAAAGTAGTGTATGGTGTTTCTCTATCAGGTTGGATGTAAATGTTTAGTTGTGTGGTGTTTTTATAGTGTTATGTCTCAATCTGAAGGAGAAAATAACTCAAGTTAAAGGAAAAGCTGCAGTATTACTGTGCAACTAATCAGTAGTTTTGCTATTTTTAGTTGGTTTCTTCTCAGAACAGTTATTGAGTGATCAGATCTGATGAATTTAACTGAGAAAAGTCAGTTTTGTCTCTGTGTTTGATGACCTGTAGACTGTGTGTGTGTTGAATTCTTCTGTTGCCGAGTGATACTTTGTAACAGCCCTCATATGAGCAGTGTTTACTGCTGTGTCGTGGGCGGCAGGAAGTCACACACACACACACACACACACACACACGTAAACACACACACTGGGCTGTTTCTGTTCCTGTTTATTTTTTTATAGATCTAACAAACCCAAACACTCAAAGCTGCTGATGCTTAAAAGAACAGTTCACTTAGAAATTGATGTTTGATGCATTTATTTAATCAAAAATACAGTAAAAATTGTGAAATATTATTATTATTATTATTTCACCAATATTACGGTATTATTTCACCTACAACAGTTCACGTAGTATTTGATTTTTGATGCATTTATTTAATCAAAAATACAGTAAAAATTGTGAAATATTATTAGAATTTCAAACAGCTGTTTTCTATGTGAATATCTGTAAAAGTGTAATTTATTTCTGTGATCAAAGCTGTATTTTCAGCATCATTACTCCAGTCTTCAGTGTCACATGATCTTCAGAAATCATAATAATATGCTGATTTGCTGCTCAAGAAACATTTCTGATTATTATCAATGTTGAAAACAGTTGTGCTGCACAATCTTTTTGTGAAATCTGATGCATTTTATTTTTCAGGATTCACAGATGAATAGAAATGGAAATCTTTTGTAATATTATAAATGTCTTTACTGTCACTTTCTATCAATTTATTGTCTTTACTGACCCTAAACATTTGAAAGGTGTTGTAAATCAGTCTTGCGCTGTATTTCAATCCTCCTGAAGTCATATAATAGTTTTGCGTGAGTATCAGACCTAAATGTCATTATTCAATCTCACTGCATTTGCTTACGATTCACAAAAACGATGTTTACATATGCTTATAAAGGCACAAACAACACAAGTGCATGTGAGATTTGAGAGTTCTCAGTGAATAATATCTGAAATTGATCAATTTTTGAGCTTTCAACCCTCAAATAAACAATCCTGTTAGTCCCTAAACACTGGATCACAAACACTTACAGCAGCTCAGCTTGCTGTGGATATAGTTGCTTTCTGTCTGAGTTCCTCAAATGTGTTAAGCTATCAGGTCTTGAGACTAGAGCACTAGGTTAGAGCTTCCAAACCCGTAACAGATGTCAAACACAGCAGAGCTCGTCTCTTCCGCGCGGGGAGCCACAAAATTTGTCCCTTTTGCAGCGCGGTAAAGTTTGGAGCTAAGAAAAGACGCGGCGCTTCCCCTCGCGGCGTTCATTTGGAGCTCTGATTACAGCCTTCTCTTCCCTCAAACACTAACACAGGCCTGGAAAAACCAGCCTGCCAGCGCCGGGAAAACCAGAGCAATTAGAGCAGCGGAAGACGCTAATGAAGAGCCGGTCCAGACGAGACGGTTTCACAAGAGACGGGACAGAAGAAGATGATTTATCATTTATAAATACTTAGAATCACATTCTTCAAGTGAAATGAGCAGTTTTTTTCATGTCAACCACATAAAATAATTAAAAATGTTTTTTAATTTAAATAAATCTGAAAATCATAAATTAAATAGCTAAAATAAATTAAGTTTACGTACTAAAATTACTCAAACTAAAAAAACAAAAACTGAGATACACTACCATTAAAGCTTCGAAGCAAGATTTCTATATACTTTTAGTCCTCAAGCAAGCATTAAACTGATCAAAAGTGACAGAAAAGACATCAAATATTTCTATTTCAAATAAACGCTGCTCTTTTGATCTTTCTATTCATCTGTTAATCCTGAAAAATGAAATGTATCACAGTTTCCACAAAAATATTGTTCAGCACAACTGTTTTCAACATTGATAATAATCAGAAATGTGTCTTGAGCAGCAAATCAGCATATTATTATGATTTCTGAAGATCATGTGACACTGAAAATTCAGCTTTGATCACAGAAATAAATTACAGTTTAACACATATTCACATAGAAACAGCTGTTTTAAGTTGAAATAATATTTCACAATTTTTACTGTATTTTTGTTTAAATAAATGCTGCCCTGCTGAGCAGAAGAGACCTCTTTCAAAAACATAAAAAATCTTAATATTTCAAACTTTTGACCAGAAGTGTAGGTATAAATTATGTCTCTTAAGTATAAAACTATGTCATCTGATAGCTATATATATATATTAGTGCTGTCAAACGATTAATTGCGATTAATCACATCCAAAATAAAAGTTTGTTTACATAATAAATGTGCGTGTACTGTGTATATTTATTATGTATATATAAATTCAAACATATGCATGTATATATTTAAGAAAAATATGTTATGTTTATATATTAAATATATTTATATATAATATAAAATATAAGAATGTGAATATATAAATGTATAAAAGTAAATATTTTCAAAATATATACTGTATGTTTGTTTATTTATGCATAATAAATATACACAGTACACATACATATATAATGTAAACAAAAACTTTTATTTTGGATGCGATTGATCCTTTGACAGCACT
>CM041813.1:3202629-3219686 GCA_023376895.1 Aspiorhynchus laticeps
TGTGTGTGTGTGTGTGTCTGCTGCGTGTGTGTGTGTGTGTGTTCAGCTGTATAGGCCATTTTTCAGAGGATGTGGTTTCTGAACTAGTGTTTTTCCATTTCATTTGCTTTATTCATTTGAATTTGCACGTTACACGTCACAGTAAGGTTCATTTTATTAATTTATTGCATTAGGTTTTTTAAAACTTCTTACTGTTTTCAACAACATATATGTATACAGTTAGGTCCATATATGTTTGGACACTGACACAATTTTGTGAAATGCTGCTCAATCAGGTTGAGATCAGGAGATTGACTCTGTCGTTGCAGAATAATCAACTTTTTTACCTTCAAAAACTCCTGGGTTGCTTTTGCTGTATGTTTTGGGTTATCGTGCACTTGTACTACTTGTAGCTTCAGTCTGGATCCAACCCTTAAATGATCTGAGATGACCAAACACCTGAGAAGAGATGATGCCAACCCTCAGACAACATACACAATTACCAAATTTTGCCATAAGTTAAATAAATTAAGTTTCTACAATATATAAATATATTGTAGAAACTTAATTTCCCATAAAGCTGCTTTGCACCGATTTGTATCATAAAAAGCGCTATACAAATAAACTTGAATTGAATACTATGAAGCATCGCTCAATCAGCTTTGCTGCATTTGACTGAATCTGTGCAGAGAGTATATCTCTATACACTTCAGAATTGATCCGGCTGCTTCGGTCTCATCATCACTAAACACCAGTAACCCACAGCCATATCACCCTGCAGCCCAAGACTGGTCGCCCACTGAAGCTAAGCAGGGTTGAGCTGGTCAGTACCTGGATGGGAGACCTCCTGGGAAAACTAGGTTGCTGTTGGTAGAGGTGTTAGTGAGGCCAGCAGGGGGTGCTCACCCTGTGGTCTGTGTGGGTCCTAACGCCCCAGTATAGTGACGGGGACACCTTACTGTCAACAAGCACCGTCCTTCGGATGAGACCGAGGTCCTGACTCTCTGTGGTCATTAAAAATCCCATGTCACTTCTTGTAAAGAGTAGAGGTGTAACCCGGTGTCCTGGCCAAATTCCCTCCACTGGCCCTTATCAATCATGGCCTCCTAATAATCCCCATCCACTTGATTGGCTCTATCTCTCTCTCCTCCCCACCTGTAGCTGGTGTGTGGTGAGCGCACTGGTGCCGTTGTCCTGTGGCTGCCGTCGCATCATCCAAGTGGATGCTGCACACTGGTGGTGGTTGAGGAGAGACCCCCCCCATATGATTGTAAAGCGCTTTGGGTGTACAGCAATACACAATAAAGCTCTATATAAATGCCTCATTCATTCATTCATGCATCACACTGCTCCATGTTTCACAGATGATGCTGTGTGCTTTGATCATGAGCTGCTCCAAGCCTTCTCCAGACTGTTTTCTTCCCATCATTCTGGTGCAGGTTGATCTTAATTTCAGCCGTCCGAAGAATGCTTTTCCAGAAGTGCTCTGGCTTTAGATTGGCAAAGTCTAGCCTGGTCTTGTTTGCAGCTTGTGGTGAAGCCTCTGGTGAAGTCTTCTCTTGATTGTAGACGTGTCTGTCTCCTGGAGAGGGTTCTTCTCTTGGCTGGATGTTGTGAAGGGTTTTTCTTTACCATGGAGAGGATTCTCCGATCATCACCACTGTTGTCCTCCGTGGACGTCCAGGTCTTTTTATGTTTCTGAGCTCACCAGTGCGTCTTTTTTCTCAGAATGTACCAAACTGTTGATTTGGCCGCTCCTAATGTTCCTGCTATCTCTCTCTGATGGATTTGTGTTGTTTCTGAAGCCTAACAATCATCTGTTTCTCTTGTATGGAGAGATGCTTTGACCGCATGATGTGATTCACAGCAACAGCTTCCAAATACAAATGACACACGTAGAATCAACTCCAGACCATTTACCTGCTTAATTGATGTAGAAATAATGAAGGAATAGTCCACATCTGTCCATGAAATGGCTTTTGAGTCAATTGTCCAATTATTTTTGGTCTCTTGAAATAGGGGGGAGGTACATATTAAAGATCTGTAACTCCTTAACCTTTCCTCCAATTGTGATGAGTATACCCTCATATTAAAGCACTTTAAGCCCATATTCATTATATAACTATAACTTGAATATGTTTTGGTCAACAGCTAAAATGAAAAATATTGTGCCTGTGTCCAAATGTGGACCTAACTGTATATATACAATTAAAACAATAATATATATATATATATATATATATATATATATATATATATATATATATATATATTACATTTATTAGGTGTATATACATTTATTATTCTAGGTTGATGTCAATGCATTAATTAATTCATCATTTTATTATGTATTATTATATATACTTACTCTATATATAAATACTTTTTTACTTTTATTGTATATAATCTATCATATTAAACAGATATGGCTATTAAGAATGCAAATTTTTTCCCACGACATGCCGCAATTCATTACATTAATTACATTACATACATATCATATTACAATTATTAATGTAGGTGAATGTTAATAAAGAAATAAATATATGAAAGTAAAATACATTTTAATGCTTATTTTACATTTGTTGTTTATATTATATAATATTTGTAATTATGTTTATTATGCATATGCCATTTATTAATCTAGGTGAATGTTAATTAACAAAATTAATTGAAAAAAAAAATGCATTAATGTTTATACAATTGAACGTCATCTTAGATTAATAAATGCTTGTTTATTGTTTGTTTATGATACCTAATGCATGCAACTAACATTAGCCAAATAACCTTATTGCAGTGTTACCAAACCATGCAGCTCAAAACTATCTTTACAAATTTTGATTTATAGCAAATAATACGAAAAGAAAGATACCAGATTTTATACTTAAATACTTTTATCAGAGAATGAACTGTGAATGATGTAGCTAAATTATAAACTCTCAAATATAAATGTTTGATTCCTCGTGATATTGTGCATGTTTGGCTTCAGCTGCTTCGAGTGGTTTTGCAGCAGTGTTAATTTCGTTAACGAAGACGACGACGACGAAAAATAATCGTCAACGAACCTTTTTTCTGTGACTAAGACGAGACGTTGACGAGCTAAAACTAATATCTGATGATAAAAACTATGACGAAATATATGCCGCGTCTTCGTTAACAAGACGAGACGGGACTAAAATGTTATTTGAGGACTACCGGACCTTCAAAGTACATCCTATAGACCAATTCAGAGTAGACGTCACAGTTACGTCACTTACAGCTGCGCGCGCATAGTGGTTGCAGAAAAACACTGGTAACAAGTGGAGGTAAACGGGTAAAATAAAAATATTTTTGTGCCTTTTTGATGTCAAAATATAATTTTTATAGAATACCGTTATCAAATACGCCATTTGAAGCTAAATGCAGACGTTTAAACGGACATACTATGGATGAAACTGCTATAATTACTCTACTTTTAAAGCATAAATTTGATTTAAACAATAGGTCTACATAATATTCACATATTCTGCTCATAGGGGACGTATTGTATTAGCCCTACAGTTACAGCATGACATATTATTTAAACCTATTACTATTAACATTTTTAAATAACTTTTATTTATTTTATCTCACAATTCTGACTTTTTTCCTCGCAAATGCAAGTTTATATCTCCTAATTTGGGCTTTATAACTCCATTTAACTCAAAAATAGTTAGTTTGTCAATTCTAAGGGGAAAAAAGCCAGAAGAGCCGAGGGGAAAGAGGGAATGTCGAATTGTTTTCCTTATTAGAATTGTGAGATATAAACTCAGAATTTTGAAATTTAAAATCAAATTTACCTTTTTTTAAATTATTTTATTCCATAGCTCCATAGACTGCCGCTGGAAAACCACCAGATAGGCTCCGCCCACAAAATCGTCATCCCTGTTTCGGATCTGTAAGACTATCCCACTATCTAACATCAATTTTGTTGCATAACAGTGCTTATCGCTGGGTGACAAGCTCTTGTAATATGCAGAGAACATTTTGAAAATGACATCTAATCAATATAATCTGTAATCTTTTTAAATCTAATTATTTTGTACCATATCCGTGTAATTCTCTAGCCGTAAAGGCTATCTCTCCCGGGTTTTCTGCAACCATGATGCGCGCGCATCCCAAATGTTTACAAACCTATAACTGGTCTATTGGCTAAGTTAACCGTCTTGTCTTTCAAAATGTGCGTCTCTGTCATTGGATGAGGTGCGTTTGTATATCTAGTCTCAGTATGGCAGCAGTGGACAGAAAGGCTACCAAAACATGAACTAGCGATCTGAAACAATGGCCTCAGCACCTGAAGGGTTAGGGATAGGGTGACCAGACGTCCCATTTTTCCCGGGAGTCACAATTCGTTGTCGAATAACTTAAAGTTAGTGATAGACAGAATCGCACTGATAGAAGTGCTCTCTCTCTCTCTCTCTCACGCTCCACTTCTTCAGTCTCATACAGCGCGCGATCAGTGCTCAAATACACACACAGCAGTCCAAATGTCTGTAGAGTATCTCATGTAAATACAGTCGGTTATGGCTTAAATGAGCGTATAACAGGTGGGTGAAAACTCAATGCGTGCCAGTATCCCATGCATACCTTCCGTCTTAAAGGGACAGCGTTCCTAAATAAATACCTGTGTCATCAATGTTAACCAACAAAAGATGTTAAATAAATGTATACTTGTTAAGTATCTGTATTTCTACCAAAAAATGAAAATTAATTCCAGTTTTTCCAAATTCAATCCTTGATTCAAATTTCTCATAACTTTAATTGATTTGGTCTAAAGAGAGAATAATTAATGACTATTTTTGTTTGAATACTACATTTACATTTACATTTACATTTAGTCATTTGGCAGACGCTTTTATCCAAAGCGACTTACAATTGGGGAATACATAAAGCGATTCATCTTGAAGAGGCAATCAGACAGAGCAAGTGCTCGTAACACCAAGTCTCAGTCATTGTTCAAATAAGTACGAGCTAGCAAGGGAAGGAGAGAAAGATAAAGGGAAAGTGTTTTTTTTTTTTGTTTTTTTTTTAGAACAAGTTTAGGATGAAGTCAAGTAGTGCCGAAAGAGATGAGTCTTCAGTTGTTGCTTGAAGATTGACAGGGATCCAGCAATCCGGATAGGGGTGGGAAGATTATTCCACCATCCAGGAACGGTGAACGAGAATGTTCTGGAGAGTGATTTTGAGCCTCTCTGTGATGGTACCACAAGGCGTCGCTCACTAGCAGATCTCAGACTTCTGGAGGGGATGTAGATTCGCAATACATATAAAATAATACGTATAAAACGTAATACGAGAGCACTTCTATCAGTGCGATTCTGTCTATCCCGCCTTCACTAACTTTAATACGTAATACGTATATTCGTAATACATATAAAATAGCTACCGAAATAAATGTTGGTAACTGCAGTTTGACTAAAATGCAATGACTTTTCGTCGACTAAAACTATGAATGACTAAAATGTGACTATTAAGCATTTTCGTCTCAAGACTAAGACTAAATCAGATTAACACTGTTTTGCAGTGTGGGGTTTGCTCAGAGATTGAGCTCTTGAGCTGAAGCAGTGGATCTGAAGCGTACTCTGATCCTCATCTGGTTTATTTCATCCGTTTGTTTCTGTATCGCAGTTCGGCACAGAGACAGAATTCCTCTGAGATGGTCTGCAGGTGCGACCGGCGGCGTGTCTGACACGTTAAACACATCCGTCTCTGTCTGACGCTAAATCTGTCGCACATCTGTGTGTGTTGTGAGGTTAGCGTGCAGGTGTGTGTGTGTGTGATGAGATCACTGCTAGACTGTGCTAATAAACACACACGCTCATTCTTTCTGTTCCCTTCAGACGAAGACCTGCCTTCAACGTTACAACCTTCATAAAAACATATTCAACTAGATACAAAAATTCATCATGACAAACTTTAGATTGAGAAAGTGTAGCCTGAAAGTTTGAAGTTTGTAAAAGTTTAAAACAGTTTGAGCTAATAGATAGATAGATAGATTTTAACATGAATTAACACGTTTTACCACTATGGTAGCCTACATTAACATTGCTCTAGCATGTTTTAGCACAGGGCTAACATGTTTTAGCATGTTGCTAGCATGTTTTAGCACAGGGCTAAAATGTTTTAGCATGTTACTAGCATGTTTTAGCACAGGGCTAACATGTTTTAGCATGTTGCTAGCATGTTTTAGCACAGGGCTAACATGTTTTAGCATGTTGCTAGCATGTTTTAGCACAGGGCTAACATGTTTTAGCATGTTACTAGCATTTTTTAGCACAGGGCTAACATGTTTTAGCATGTTGCTAGCATGTTTTAGCACAGGGCTAACATGTTTTAGCACAGGGCTAACATGTTTTAGCATGTTACTAGCATGTTTTAGCACAGGGCTAACATGTTTTAGCATGTTGCTAGCATGTTTTAGCACAGGGCTAACATGTTTTAGCATGTTACTAGCATGTTTTAGCACAGGGCTAACATGGTTTAGCATGTTGCTAGCATGTTTTAGCACAGGGCTAACATGTTTTAGCATGTTGCAAACATGTTTTAGCACAGGGCTAACATGTTTTAGCATGTTGCTAGCATGTTTTAGCACAGGGCTAACATGGTTTAGCATGTTTTAGCACAGGGCTAACATGTTTTAGCATGTTGCTAGCATGTTTTAGCACAGGGCTAACATGTTTTAGCATGTTGCTAGCATGTTTTAGCACAGGGCTAACATGTTTTAGCATGTTGCTAGCATGTTTTAGCACAGGGCTAAAATGTTTTAGCATGTTACTAGCATGTTTTAGCACAGGGCTAACATGTTTTAGCATGTTGCTAGCATGTTTTAGCACAGGGCTAACATGTTTTAGCATGTTGCTAGCATGTTTTAGCACAGGGCTAACATGTTTTAGCATGTTACTAGCATTTTTTAGCACAGGGCTAACATGTTTTAGCATGTTGCTAGCATGTTTTAGCACAGGGCTAACATGTTTTAGCACAGGGCTAACATGTTTTAGCATGTTACTAGCATGTTTTAGCACAGGGCTAACATGTTTTAGCATGTTGCTAGCATGTTTTAGCACAGGGCTAACATGTTTTAGCATGTTGCTAGCATGTTTTAGCACAGGGCTAACATGTTTTAGCATGTTACTAGCATTTTTTAGCACAGGGCTAACATGTTTTAGCATGTTGCTAGCATGTTTTAGCACAGGGCTAAAATGTTTTAGCATGTTACTAGCATGTTTTAGCACAGGGCTAACATGTTTTAGCATGTTGCTAGCATGTTTTAGCACAGGGCTAACATGTTTTAGCATGTTGCTAGCATGTTTTAGCACAGGGCTAACATGTTTTAGCATGTTACTAGCATTTTTTAGCACAGGGCTAACATGTTTTAGCATGTTGCTAGCATGTTTTAGCACAGGGCTAACATGTTTTAGCACAGGGCTAACATGTTTTAGCATGTTACTAGCATGTTTTAGCACAGGGCTAACATGTTTTAGCATGTTGCTAGCATGTTTTAGCACAGGGCTAACATGTTTTAGCATGTTACTAGCATGTTTTAGCACAGGGCTAACATGGTTTAGCATGTTGCTAGCATGTTTTAGCACAGGGCTAACATGTTTTAGCATGTTGCAAACATGTTTTAGCACAGGGCTAACATGTTTTAGCATGTTGCTAGCATGTTTTAGCACAGGGCTAACATGGTTTAGCATGTTTTAGCACAGGGCTAACATGTTTTAGCATGTTGCTAGCATGTTTTAGCACAGGGCTAACATGTTTTAGCATGTTGCTAGCATGTTTTAGCACAGGGCTAACATGTTTTAGCATGTTGCTAGCATGTTTTAGCACAGGGCTAACATGTTTTAGCATGTTGCTAGCATGTTTTAGCACAGGGCTAACATGGTTTAGCATGTTGCTAGCATGTTTTAGCACAGGGCTAACATGTTTTAGCATGTTGCTAGCATGTTTTAGCACAGGGCTAACATGTTTTAGCATGTTGCTAGCATGTTTTAGCACAGGGCTAACATGGTTTAGCATGTTGCTAGCATGTTTTAGCACAGGGCTAACATGTTTTGGCATGTTGCTAGCATGTTTTAGCACAGGGCTAACATGTTTTAGCATGTTGCTAGCATGTTTTAGCACAGGGCTAACATGTTTTAGCATGTTGCTAGCATGTTTTAGCACAGGGCTAACATGGTTTAGCATGTTGCTAGCATGTTTTAGCACAGGGCTAACATGGTTTAGCATGTTGCTAGCATGTTTTAGCACAGGGCTAACATGTTTTAGCATGTTGCTAGCATGAATTAACATGTTTCTATGTTGTTTCTAGTATGTTTATCACATGGCTAGCATGAATTAGCATGTTGTTGACGTTTCTAATATGTTCAGCACATTGATAGCTTGAACAATCATGTTGTTAGAACATGGCTAACATGTTTTCCCTGTTGAAAAGCTGGTCATGTGCTGGTCTTAAACTGGTCTTAAGCTGGTCATGTGCTGGTCTTAAACTGGTCTTAAGCTGGTCATGTGCTGGTCTTAAACTGGTCTTAAACTGGTCATGTGCTGGTCTTAAGATGGTCTTAAGCTGGTCATGTGCTGGTCTTAAACTGGTCATGTGCTGGTCTTAAGATGGTCTTAAGCTGGTCATGTGCTGGTCTTAAACTGGTCTTAAGCTGGTCATGTGCTGGTCTTAAGATGGTCTTAAGATGGTCATGTGCTGGTCTTAAGATGGTTTTAAGCTGGTCATGTGCTGGTCTTAAGCTGGTCATGTGCTGGTCTTAAGCTGGTCATGTGCTGGTCTTAAGATGGTCTTAAGCTGGTCATGTGCTGGTCTTAAGATGGTCTTAAGCTGGTCATGTGCTGGTCTTAAACTGGTCTTAAGCTGGTCATGTGCTGGTCTTAAACTGGTCTTAAGATGGTCATGTGCTGGTCTTAAGATGGTCTTAAGCTGGTCATGTGCTGGTCTTAAACTGGTCTTAAGCTGGTCATGTGCTGGTCTTAAACTGGTCTTAAGCTGGTCATGTGCTGGTCTTAAACTGGTCTTAAGCTGGTCATGTGCTGGTCTTAAGATGGTCTTAAACTGGTCATGTGCTGGTCTTAAACTGGTCTTAAGCTGGTCATGTGCTGGTCTTAAACTGGTCTTAAGCTGGTCATGTGCTGGTCTTAAGATGGTCTTAAACTGGTCATGTGCTGGTCTTAAACTGGTCTTAAGCTGGTCATGTGCTGGTCTTAAACTGGTCTTAAGCTGGTCATGTGCTGGTCTTAAACTGGTCTTAAGCTGGTCATGTGCTGGTCTTAAGATGGTCTTAAGCTGGTCATGTGCTGGTCTTAAACTGGTCTTAAGCTGGTCATGTGCTGGTCTTAAACTGGTCTTAAGCTGGTCATGTGCTGGTCTTAAGATGGTCTTAAGCTGGTCATGTGCTGGTCTTAAACTGGTCTTAAGATGGTCATGTGCTGGTCTTAAACTGGTTTTAAGATGGTCAAGTGCTGGTCTTAAACTGGTCTTAAGCTGGTCATGTGCTGGTCTTAAGCTGGTCTTAAACTGGTCATGTGCTGGTCTTAAACTGGTCTTAAGATGGTCATGTGCTGGTCTTAAGCTGGTCTTAAGCTGGTCCTGACGAGGAGCTAGTTGCTCATGACCAGCTCAAACCAGCAGCCATGCTTCAAAACATACCTAACCAGCATATGCTGTTTTTTTCAACAGGGTTAATTAGCATGTTTCTAGCATGTTTAACATGTTGTTAACATGAATTAACATGTTTTAACAGTATACTAGCCTAAATTAGCATGTTTTAGCACATGGCTAACATGTTTAGCACATTGTTAGTTAAGCATGTTTTAAGCACTTATTTACTTAAGCATGTTTTTAGCATGACTTAGCATGTTGTTAACATGTTTCTAACATGTTTAAAGCATTGATAGCTTGAATAATGCTGTTAACATGCATTACATGGTTTAACACTATGCTAGCCTACATTAGCATGTTTCTAGCATGTTTTAGCACATTTCTAACCTGTATTTACATGTTTCTGATATTTCTAGTATGTTTGTCACATGGCTAGCATGAATTAACATGTTAACATGTTTCTAATATGTTTATCTAATATATTTATCTAATATGTTTATGTTTATTAGACTAGAGCTCACGCCGAGGAAGCCTCTGTCAGTGTTAGATGCTGGAAGATCACTGAGATGCTTTCATTGTGATGTTGATGGTAACGGTGGGCGATGAGGTCATTTCCTGTGTTTACAGCTCTGGGTTAAAAACGGCACCTGTGTGTGAAGGTCATGCTCTCTCTCTCTCCTGTGTGTGCTCTGCGTCTCGCTGTCTCTCTCTGAGAGGAAGTCCTCAGCGCTGGGAATCCCTGACTTCCTGTTTTGGAGAGCAGACAGAAAGAAGCCCTTCACACCTGCAGACAATCAGACACCATCTGTCTGTGTCTGCATGTGTTCAGACGATAGGTAGATAGATAGTATTTACGCAGTAGATGAGGACACACACTCACACACACACACACACACACACACACACACACACACACACACACCACACACACTCACACAACACACACTTGACACACACACTAAACACACACACACACACCACACACACACACACACATGTGTGTGTGTGTTGTCACTGTGTGTGTGTCTGTCTGTGTGTCTGTGTGTGTGTGTGTGTGTGTGTGTGTGTGTGTGTCTCTGTGTGTGTGTGTGTGTGTGTGTGGTGTGTGTGTGTGTGTGTGTGTGTGTGTTGTGTGTGTGTGTGTGTGTGTGTGTGTGTGTCTGTGTGTGTCACTCTGTGTGTCACTGTGTGTGTCTGTGTGTGTGTGTGTGTGTGTGTGTGTCTGTCACACACTGTGTGTGTCTCTGTGTGTGTCTCTGTGTGTGTGTGTGTGTGTGTGTGTGTTGTGTGTGGTGTGTGTGTGTGTGTGTGTGTTGTGTCTGTGTGTGTGTGTGTGTGTGTGTGTGTGTGTGTGTGTGTGTGTGTGTGTCTGTGTGTGTTCTCTGTGTGGTGTCACTGTGTGTGTGTGTGTGTGTGTGTGTGTGTGTGTGTTGTGTGTGTGTTGTGTGTGTGTGTGTGTGTGTGTGTTGTTGTGTGTGTCTCCCTGTGTGTGTGTGTGTGTGTGTGTGTCTCTGTAGTGTGTGTGTGTGTGTGTGTGTGTGTCTCTGTAGTGTGTGTGTGTGTGTGTGTGTGTGTGTGTGTGTGTGTGTGTGTGTGAGTGTCTCTGTGTGTGTGTGTGTGTGTGTGTGTGTGTGTCTCTGTGTGTGTCTCTGTGTGTGTCTCTGTGTGTGTGTGTGTGTGTGTGTGTGTGTGTGTGTGTGTGTGTGAGTGTGTGTGTGTGTGTGTGTGTGTGTGTGTGTGTGTGTGTGTGTGTGTGTGTGTGTGTGTGTGTGTGTGTGTGTGTGTGTGTGTGTGTGTTCTGTGTGTGTGTGTGTCCTCTCTGTGTGTGTGTGTGTGTGTGTGTGTCTGTGTGTGTGTGTGTGTGTGTGTGTCTCTGTGTGTGTCTCTCTCTGTGTGTGTGTGCGTGCGCGTGCGTGTGCGTGCGTGTGCGCATGCGTGTGTGTGTGTGTCAGGGGGTTTCTGTATAGCCAGCAGCAATTATCAGACTTCCTGAAGTACTTGTGTCTCTATTTACACACACACACACACACACACACACACTGGACGTGTAGCTGCAGTTTTGGGCTGAATGGAGCTTCCTGCTCTGTGTAATCTGATCTGTGCCTGAAAGAATGTTTGATATACCTGCATGAAAGCACTGAGAACAAGTGTGTGTGTGTGTGTGTGTGTGTGTGTGTACCTGTCAGCATGTTTAATTGATGACAAGCTGTTTATGAGCTGCTGTGTGTCTGTCTGCACTCATTGTGTAGAAATACCTGAAGAACAAAACAGAGAGAGAGATAAAGTGTTTTGAGCTGCTGTAGGTCTGATAAACATGTTGTGATTATAACTTGAGTAACAGCATGAGGTGTGTTACTGAGAGAGAGATTCCCACAAAAAAACCGCTCATACTGAGCAGGAATATGAATTTGCTGCAGATGCTGATATCTATATGATGAGATTCTGCTGCTTGTGATGTAAATCAATGAGATCTTTATAACAGTGCAGCAGATACTGACATAAAATGATCTAAATATCAGTCTATATCTCCAATAATATGTCTCAGTGAGATGAGATGTAAATGATCCAAACATATAATGCAATGCTGATTGAGAGATGAATAATAAAGGCTCCTCAGAAGATGTGAGATGAAGATCATTCCTCCGCTGAGGAACAGTGAAAGTAAAGCTCCTCAAAAGATCCTGATGATCAGATTTGAGACTAAAACATGATTGATGGAGAATCAAGTAAAGCTGAGCTGCTTCAGTCCAGAAAGTGTTCATCTGGAGATATGACTGCAGTTATTCTGACGTTTACTTGATCAAAATCAGTCAAGATTTGACACGAGAAGCAGCAGCTGAAGCTGGACGCTTGTACAATTAAAAGAGATTTTTACTGATAAAGAAAAACATGGAGTGGATTGTGAGTGATCATTTACAGTCACAGATTTGGCAGATGCTTTTATCTAAAGTCACTTGCGTTGCATTCAGGCTGTGTGTTTTCAATTTTGCATGCATTCTCTGGGAATCGAAACGATGACTTTGGCATTTCTACAGCACTATGTGCTACTGTTTGAAATTATAATGCCATATTCAGTTCATTATTAGAGTTAGATTTATACTTTATTGTCCTTTGCAGGAAATTTGTCTTGGACTCAAAGCTGCAACAACCACACAAAAACAACAACAGCACTTTGTTAGTAAAAAAAATAAAAATAATTAAAAATCCTAATAGATACCGTATAAAAAATATTTATTAGCGATTACTCTACATAATGGAACTCTATAACGCTTCTCTGATGGCAGTAATTGATATGTTGAAAATAAAACATGGCTTGAATCACTTACTATTGCTTGTGCGTTCTTAAAACCAACGACTCATAAATGGACTGACGTGATGTAAACTCTCTTACACCTATGACTTTCATGGCAATTTTAACAAGATGTACAAGCTGTGATTTGAAGATTGCCGTACCAAGCCGGCATTCCATAATTTACTAAACTTCCCAAAACTGCTTGGTAAACCAACAACATGATTTTTTTACTTACTAAGTCTTCTTAAAAACATGCTGATAAAAAAAAAATGTATAGCCTGAATGCACTGTAAGTCGCTTTGGATAAAAGCGTCTGCTAAATGCGTAAATGTAAATGTAAATGTAAAAAATATAGTCTTTGCTGGAATCTTGAGCAGAGATACTCAATGTGGGCTTTCGAGTCAATGAACGGTCAATGACCACCCAAAGATACTTGAATGTATCCACTTGTTCAATGGTGTTACCTTGAATAATTACTGGACTGTAATCACCCAAATGTTTGGGTCCACTATCATTTCCTTAGTTTTTCCAACATTGACAATAAGATGATTTACATTACACCACTGCACAAAGTTCCTAATTTCAGACTGATATTCTGTTATGTCCTGATTCTTTCCTAAAAGACTTAGTATTACAGTGTCATCAGAGTATTTTATAAAATAGTTGTTCTTATTTCTACTAAAACAATCATTTGTATATAAAGTAAACAGGATTGGAGAGCATACGCAACCTTGAGGGGCACCTATACTAATTGATTTAACATCAGATAGTGTATCGTGTACTTTAACACATTGAGTACGATTGTTAAAAAGGAAAAAAGCCACTTAATAATAAAAGGATTATTAACTGGAGTCCCACATTTTTGCATGCAGACCTGATTTTCCTGCACTACACAAGTGAAGCGTGTAAATGTTGTTGTGAACTCGCAGCATTCCAGTTCTTCCAGTGTGTTTGTGGAGAGCCGTTTGTCCTGACAGACAAAAGCTCCGGCGGCTTCATTGTGTCTCTGTGGGTTTGGTCTTTGCTTACAGTAAGAGGAACATCTGAGCGCGCTGGTTTTGTCTTTCAGCTGAAGGTCACGCAGATGTAAGCGGATCTGTTTCCGGCGTTACGCGAGTATCTGTGACTGCACTGATAGCAGAAGCCCATCCACACCCCTCACCGCAGCCAATCACATGCTCCTCAGAACATACACACTCCTCTGATTCACTTCAGACCAGCTTCATCACTGTTAGAGGCTCTTCTGCTGTTTACCTGCTTCTGTGTCTCAATCCAGTTTAACACAATCACACTCAAACATATTTAGGCTTAAATTTAAGATTGATGTTTTTTAATTGCATGTCAAGTTTCCATGCATTTGAGTTACAACGTTTTAAACACAAACTAATAAACTTAATTTGATGCATATTTGTCAGACATACATAAATCAAACAGATCAGATTTCTGTAATAGTTCTAGTAAATTCAATGTTTTAAATACACAGTTAGCACATTTATATATTTTATTATTATCAATAAATCCAAGTTGTTTCAATCTCATACATTTTATCTAATTGCATATTGCTTGTTCCATAGATATTTGTTCATACTTTGAACTGAATAAATGTAGTTGATTTTGCGGTTAACAGATTAATTCTGATTCTAAACTATTTGAAAAAATGCATTTTGGAAATGTGATTAGTTAAATAAAATCAAATAGCTATATTACTAATATTACTAATATATTATTATGTATTATATAATATATTATATTAGTATAATATATTATTATTAGTATATAATATATATTATGCATTTTATATTTTATATTATAATATTAATTCATTTCATTCCAATTTAATATTGCAACAAAAAATATTTAGCAGTGTGCAAGTCGTAACTTCAATTTAATTCAATTTTAATCATGCAACAAAAAATATTAGCAGTGTGCAAGTCGTAACTTCAATTTAATTCAATTATAATCATGCAACAAAAAAATATTTAGCAGTGTGCAAGTCGTAACTTCAATTTAATCAATTATAATCATGCAACAAAAAAAATATTTAGCAGTGTGCAAGTCGTAACTTCAATTAATTCAATTTTAATCATGCAACAAAAAAATATTTAGCAGTGTGCAAGTCGTAACTTCAATTTAATATTAATTTAATCATGCAACAAAAAATATTTAGCAGTGTGCAAGTCGTAACTTCAATTTAATTAAATTTTAATCATGCAACGAAAAAATATTTAGCAGTGTGCAAGTCGTAACTTCAATTTAATTCAATTTTAATCATGCAACAAAAAATATTTAGCAGTGTGCAAGTCGTAACTTCAATTTAATTCAATTTTAATCATGCAACAAAAAATATTTAGCAGTGTGCAAGTCGTAACTTCAATTTAATTCAATTTAATCATGCAACAAAAAATATTTAGCAGTGTGCAAGTCTTAACTTGCTTTTCATTCCAGTTTAATGGTGCAACGAATTTTTATTTAAATATTAGCTAATTCAAATATTGAAAAATACTATAAAAAGTTTATAATAAAGTAAAACAACACTGGTATGTTTCAGCATATTATTGTTTGTATTTAAATGTCTTAAAATACTATCAAGCGAGTTAATAGTTTTATATATCATATTCATAATGTATGTATTTACTTCTTAACTGATGTTTAAACCGTTTATACTTTTTAACTGAATAAATGTTAATTGTTTTCGTGATGAACAGATTTATGCTGATTCTAAGCAATTTGAATAAATGCATTTTGAAAATGTTTATTTAAATAAAATCAATTAGTTAATAATAACATACTATGCCATGATTTTTAAGTGCAGAAATCTGACCTGTTTGATTGATGTATGACTGACAAACATGCAGCACATTAAGTTTATTATTTTTTTATGGTAAAACATAATGCATAAGTAATTTAGGTCTAAATATTTATATTTATATAAGAATAGATTACTGATGGATGCATACAGACAACATCATGTTTGCTTCATAAAACACCTGTGTGTGTGTGTGTGTGTGTGTGTGTGTGTGTGTGTGTGTGATGTGATTGTGATGTGTGTTGTGTGTGTTTGTGTGAGAGAGTCTGTGTGTGTGAGAGAGTCTGTGGTGTGTGTGTGTGTGTGTGGTGATTGTGTGTGTGATGTGTGAGTGTGTGTGTGTGTGTGTGAGTCTGTGTGTGTGTGTGTGTGATTGTGTGTGTGTGTTGTGTGTGTGTGTGTGTGTGTGTGTGTGTGTGTGTGTGTGTGTGTGTGTGTGTGTGTGTGTGTGTGTGTGTGTGTGTGATTTACGGTCTCTCACTGGAAGTGCTAGGGTCGTGCTGAAGCAGCTGTTGTGTAATTGTGTCCTGTCATTCACAGTGATTTGCATCTTTCTACTGCTGCAGATAAACTTTGAGGTGTGTGTGTGTGTGGTGTGTGTGTTGTGTCTGTGTGCCGTCCAGCATTTCTTCAGTGTTTCTGTATTACACTGATCTCGATAAATCTCATGAAACCCATACCTGTCCAACTTTATTTTGCATAAAGAAAATGAAAGGCAATTTAACACCATTATGATATATTGCATTCTGTATTTTCATAACACATTTACATGCAAATCCTCATTATCGTTACAAAAATACTGATGTATTATTTAAATCCTGAAGCATTTATATATCTCATGACCGCATTGCACTGCTGTTCATTCATTAATTTTTTACAAGTAAACACATGCTTCACTTTCTTTATACAAAAAAATATCTTGTTTTTTCCTTTTTGTGGTGAAATATGAGCCAGACGGGTTGTTCCTGTCAGATCCGCCCGTCCTGAGCTGTGAAGTGTTTTGTGTTTGATTCTTCTAAACAAACGTGTTGAATAGAAGCTCTTTTGCTCTCAGACGAGCTTCTGTCCTGTAATTCTACTGAAGATTCTTTATCAGAAGATTGAAATGCTCCTTCAGCACACACACACACACACACACAAACACGCACGCACAAACACACGCACGCACACACACACACTCACTCACACACACACAAACACACACACACACATACATCTCTCTCTTTCTCACTCACACACACACACACACACAACACACACACACACACATTCTCTCTGTTTCTCACACACACACACACAACACAACACACACACACACGCATTCTCTTTCTCTCTAACACACACACACACACACA
>CM041813.1:3219786-3224786 GCA_023376895.1 Aspiorhynchus laticeps
CGTTTCATTAAAGCGCCCCTATTATGGGTTATGAAAGGTTCATATTTTGGTTTTGGGAGTCCCCAACAACAGGTTGACATGCATTCAAGCTCAAAAAACACTTTCATATTCTTATATGCATTTCTCTTTACCTTATTTGCTCAACGACTCCCAAACGATTCATTCAACGATTCATTTTCCAAACTCCTCCTGTGCGTGACGCTAATCTGCGGTGATTGGTCGATTTCATTTAAAGCAGTGTTTGTGAGCTTTTAATGCTCCAAAAGCGGCACCTAGTGGCAAAGAATGAATTTGCATGTTCATTCAGACCAATGCGAAAATCAAGTTTTCCCAGGTCTGCATGCGCAACAAGTGGGCGGGCAATATGCTAATGTTTCATGTTGACGTCACCATGAAACGGCTTGGGATTCATTTTAAAAACGACTCGTTTCAATAATTCAGAGTCGACTCTTTCTTTTGAGAGACTATAACTTTATACACGATGCACTTTCAGATTTAACACTTTGCAGGATGTTTTCATTCACTTGGAGCTGTGTTACACATTGCATGAAAGATCATTTTAAAAAATCCATAATAGGGGCACTTTAAATAAAGCTGCATTTGGATCCACACCTCCGTCGTCACGCCCCTTACGTTACAAAGACATTGCGCTTTTGTAAAATAATGAAAGCAAACAGGATGCGCTTTCTGCTGTTTTGGTCTCCGTGAACTTGAGCGAAACTCTGTGTATACTTGCCTTACAAAATATATCTATAGAGAGCGAAATGTCTACTATCAAATGAACCAATTCAAATGGAAAACAAATATTCTCAGATTATGTAATCGATAACATGCACACAGGCAACTACTGCGGAGATGACGAATCAGTGCCACCGACTTCATCTCTTAAACCGAAAACAATGAAAGCACTA
Organism: Aspiorhynchus laticeps; assembly: GCA_023376895.1. NCBI lineage: Eukaryota > Metazoa > Chordata > Actinopteri > Cypriniformes > Cyprinidae > Aspiorhynchus > Aspiorhynchus laticeps. The sequence goes on from CM041813.1 coordinate 3,220,698, forward strand.
TTGTATTAATACATTATTAAAATACGGCCTCCTTACTGTTTTTCCCTGACACATTCATAATCATTATTTCTGCTGGTGTGCTGCTGGCAAGCTTTATGTGTGCGCTTGAGGGCTTATAGGCTTTGTAGGCAATTACAGGCTCATTATAATGATTTAAATGGTTTATTAATAAATGTGCGATTAGTCGACTAATGCTTAAAATGAACGAATACAAGTCGACCAGAAAAAACTGTAGTCGAGGGCAGCCCTATATTTAATATATGTATATTATATTAATTATTAATATGCATATATATATATATATATATATATAATAAAAATTATATTCTAAAATTAAAAATGATATAGTATGAAATATGTAATATATATATTTGTATCTATCTTGCCATATACAGTACAATATATTTACATATATTATTTATTATATACTATGTATACATAGATATATGTCTAAGTTTTTTTTTTTTTTTTTTAGAAAACAAGACTTAAGTAAAATGAATGCATCTTGATTTAAGCATTTTTAGACATATGTAATAGAAAACAAGGAAAAAATACAGAGGAAGAATATAATTTTTTTATCATTAACTAAAACTAAAACCATAAAAAAAACTTTTTTGTTACATGAAATAAAATAAACATGAACTGAAATATAATACATAATTAAAAAACATAAACATGTTTTATTTCAGCTCATCTCTCGTTTTCGTTTAGTTTAACAAAGTACTAAAATAAAAATGAATAAAACTACATAGACAAAAAAAATTACAAAAACATCAAAATTACTAAAACGATAAGTAAAATGAAAGTGAAAGCAGAAACTATAAAAAAGAAAGTGATTCAAAATATGAACAAAAACTGTAATATATGAGCGATACTAAAGTATGTCTGGTCTTAAGAGCACATGAACTGAATCAGAAGTGTTTATAATGCAGTGAGTGTGTTGATGACCTGCTGCGGAGCGAGTTGATCCAGCCGTACAGCGGCAGCAGCGTCGCTCTCTCCTGTCTGCGCCGTATCTTCTCCGGCACGATGCTGTCCAGCGTCAGCAGCTCGTGTTTGATTCGACATCGAGCCAAAGACGCCACCAGCTTCGTCCTGAACCTGTCAAACACCGACAGCATGTGCAACACGTCACGTCAACAGAGGTGCGAACAGGTAAGGGGGAAGAAAGTGAGAACATTTCTTTTGAAGATATTTGCTTTACATGCTCTTTTGTAGTTACTAGACGTAATATACGATATAACATAAGTCTCTGGTGTTCCCAGCATGTGTCTGTGAAGTTTCAGCTCAAACTACCCCACAGATAATTTATTATATCATTTTGAAAATCCTATTTTTGAGTGGAAGCAGAAACACGCTGTTTTTCGTGCCTGTCTCTTTAAATGCAAATGAGCTGCTGCTCCCCGCCCCCTTTTCCAGAATAGACTGCACCATTACAGCTCGTCCCTGCTAAAAACATCTGTTTTGGTTCTGATTATCATGTTTATCACGCTGAAATCATGCGTTTTAAACCATATTAGTTTAAACTTCTGATATATGGGTTTCTGAGTGCACACATCCGAAGCACACGCACAGAAAGCAGCTGTCACATATGTTCACGTATGTAAGTTTACGTTAAAAACACACACGAGTTACAAAAAGAGTCAGTTATGTCTGTGACGGTAAACAGCTGGGAAATAAATGGCATGATTATTTTAGATCTGTGTGACAGCAGCATACAGTAAATAAATCAGTAAATGCACAGCTCTGTTGTCTCCTCTGAGGCTGGGACTCTAAACAGTGTTCAGTGCTCGTCTGTGCAGACAAACACAGAACAGTTACCATGTTTTACTCAAACTTTCACCATGGTATTAGAACGGCTACACCGTTGGTGCTTGTGAAATCAAAATGACGGCGCAGTGGGTGGAAACATACAGATTAAGGGGCGGTAATATTATAATGAGATCCCTTTGCCACGTCACCAAGGGAGTGAAATCAGACGCACTCGTTTTTTCAGACACTTGCAGAAAAAGGCTTAACAAAACAAAGTTACTGGGTTCATCTTTTTCACGTTTCCTTGGTTGGTAGATGCACCGGGGACCTGATTATAGCACTTAAAACATGGAAAACTCAGATTTTCATGATATGTCACCTTTAAAGGTATATATTTTTATTACCCTATATGTCCAAAACTGTTGTTTTTCACAAGAAAAAAAAAAAAAAAGTTGCAACATTTTACAAAAATCAAGATATTTCAATATATTTGGTCAAAATCCCACGTTATAAAAGATGAAGTGCTATTTACAGCTTTTTTCAACCGCAACACACTTTGTAAAAACTTTACACACAAATCCAAGAATTGCACACAAAATGCAAAACACCTCACATCTCTTGCAAAATATCACAAACACATCTCAAAAGCAAACATTTGCCACCTTTGCCATCATATTAATTCCTGTTAGATTTGTGTGTTACATAGAGAACTGTGTGTTGTGTTTTGCAAAAAGTGTTTTATGAAATTAAAAACTGAGTCAAAGTCTGAGAATCAGTGTCTGGTTTTGCAGATTTGGTGTGTGCTTCTGCTGTTTGAGTGACAGCTTTCAGAAACTGTGTGACAAGGAAAGATTTAGACAATATTGGCTGATTAGACAGCAATGCTGACCTAACATGTCTTCTCTTTACACCGTTCCCACATCTCAGACCTCAAATACATACAAAACTACCATTTTTACACATAGCTTTTGATATAAAGAGTAAAGAAAATACTATACCAAACTTATTGAGACAACAGTTCTTTATTTACCCTTGTAAGACCCCCCCCCCAAGAAGCAAATCTCATAGGTGATCTATTTTGATCTCAAAAAAGTGAGTTGTCACTGAAAGAAGAGGAGTTTGCATCAATGAGTCAAACTGTGTTACGCCACACAGACATATGATCTCATTACACTTCATGTTTAATTCAGTGAGCGGCATACAGTTATCATCTCATACATAAAAACACTTCTTTTGCATTTGCATTCATTTTTGTGATGGATTGATGTGACTTCAGCCGTTCTCAAGCTTTTTGACTCGAAGGCCACAATATTCAAAGGCTTCTTGATAAAGGCTATTTAATGCTGTAATTATTACAAAGCTGTCTGTTTATAAAACCTTTTTAATTAACAAAAACTGGTAGTATTGATTAATTAATTTAAGAATGATTTATTTTTTATATATATTTTTCTTCAGTAGTTTCATGAACTCTACTGCAAAAAAAATAAAAAAATCTAAACAAATATTTTGTCTTGTTTTTCAGTAAAATATCTAAATATTTTTAAACACAAAATGACTTAAAATTTAAATGATTGTTTTCTGGAAAATGTATTAAAATTAAGTGACCTTATGCTTAAAACAAAAACAATATCTGCCAGTGGGGTCAGAAAAATAAAACTCGTTTTTCTGGTAACACTACAATAAGGTTAATTAGTTAACATTAGTTAACAACATTAGTTAACATGAATTAAGAATGAACAATACGTCTACAGCATTTATTAATCTTAATGTTAATCTCATCATTCACTAATGCATTATTAAAATCACAAGTTGTGTTTGTTAACATTAGTTAATGCACTGTGAACTAACATGAACAAAGATTAATAAATAGTGTAATAAATGCATTGTTCATTGTTTGTCAATGTTAGTTAATACATTAACTAATGTTAACAAATGACACCTTATTGTAAAGTGTTACCGTTTTTCCTTTAAATTAAGATTTTTTTTATTTTTTATGACCACATTGGCAGATTTAAAAAATAAATAAAAATAATTTTAAGTATAAACTCACTTAAGTCAAAAATACTGAGGAAGAAAATCAAAAACAACAGTAATTTGGGGGGGGGGGGGTACATAGTTGTATTATTTTAGTATTTTTATAGTATTATGTACTATTTTTTTTATTTAGAATATGATTCATTCTTATTATAAATATATAAATTATTGTTCTAGATCATTCATCTCACTGGAAGTCCATACATTCACAAAATGTCCATCCTATGCACAGTATCCAGTCTATATAGTGCAGAAGAGTGTTAGTAGTCTGTAATTCTGACCCACCTGAGCAGACACGCCTCC
>CM041813.1:3229786-3259786 GCA_023376895.1 Aspiorhynchus laticeps
ATGCGAGTAAAAGGTAAATCAGTCATGAGGGATTTCTGTAATAGCTGCTCCTGCGGGACGCTGATCTTGAGCAGGTACAGCCGCAGCATCTTAAGGACTCTTGCAGGACTCGTGTGAATGATGTGTGTGAGAGCGAAGATAAGGCTCTTATCGTGATTGACAGCTCCGTCCATCAGCCGTTTCCATGACAACCACACACATCCCATTCATCCGGCCTGACAGAGGACCGGTCACTGTGTGTGGGCAAGAAATATCAGCAAATATGATCATAAATTCACATAGAGAGGGTTAATATAGGAGGAAATCTCTCCTCCTCGGACGTGATTCATGAGCCAGTCATTAACCTTCTGATCTGTGACTCATTAAGCGATTAATTGTGTTCAAACATTTAAAATCTACAACACAGACTGAAGGCAGGAGAGATAATGACCTCCAGTGAAGCACATCAGCTGTTAATAAAGCAGTTAGCACTGCGTATGGGCGTGGCCACAGCACAGCTCTTATCCAATCAGAGGAGAGAGGCGGTCCATGGAATGTTTACAGAAAAGAAATTAACAATAAATATTGTAAAATCAATTATTAGATTAAAATAAAGAATAAATAAACATCGAATTAAAACAAACAAATAAACACATAATTAGATTTTAAAACAGTAAATAAATGAGTAATTAAACAAATAAATAAATGATAAATAAATACAAAATAGGTTAAAATAAATATTCAAAAATTAGGTTAAAATTAATAAGTACAAAAAATAGTAAATAAATAATAAATAAAATGATTTTAAAAATAAATAAAGAAAGAAAGAAAGAATAAAACATTAGATTAAAATAAATGAATAGACATTTGATAAAACAAAAATAAATACATAAGATAAAATAAGTAAATTAAGGAATAAATAAATAAATGATTACAAATGAGATCAAAATAATAATCAAAAATAGATTAAATGACAAACATTAGATTAAAGCAAAAAAAAAAAGAAGATGAAAACAAAAATAAATAAATAAACAATAAATAAAATTGTATTAAAATAAAAAATAATCACAAATTAGGCTAAAATAAACATTACATTAAAACTAAAATTAATAAGTAATCAGATTTTTTTTAAACTAAATAAATAAATAAACAGTCCGATAGGAAAAAGCATAATAATGTATCTTAATAGAAACTAAATATTTTCCGAATAATATTTTAGACATATTTATACTATTATTTTCCACAGTATAAATAGTGTCTTTACACAAGAAACCACATGATGTTTGTTTTGTTTGGGGGTTCCTCCAATAATAAAGCAATCAGCACTGCATATGGGCGTGGCCACAGCACATCTGTTGTCCAATCAGAGGAGAGCAGGGGCGGGACTAAGAAAGAGTCTGGAAAAGCACAAGAGCGATACAAACTCCAGCGATGGTCATGACATAGATCACATTTACAGCAGCTCCTCAGCCAAACTCTCGGTGGAGAAACACCTGGCAGAATAAATCTGCAGCCTCACTAATGGTCTGGAGCTCATGTTTATCGCACCGCTGAGGAGAAACGCTGATCTGTTCAGGGCCGTTTACTGAGATTACACCGTGTTTAGCAAAGTAGTTCTTGCTGAAGGTTGTTGGTTTAAAGAAGGAGCATTAATCGCTCTGTGTGGAGGAGCGAAGGAGCAAAGCAGGAGCCATGAGGTCAGGACTGTGGGTGGAGTCATAAATCTGGATTAAGTCAAGATGTTAGACCTGAGGTTTTCAAACTGGGGTCCAGGGACACCCAGGGGTGCTAGGGGTCAGTGGTAATGTTTACACAAAAAGTGTACTTTTTTAATATAAATAAATAAGATTACAAAAAAATAAATATTAGATAATTAAATTCAAATAAATGAACATGGGATTAAAACAAACAACTAAATTAAAAATAAAAATAAATAAAAATATATTAAAATAAATAATGAAATAAATGAGCAAATAAACAAATACATACATTTTAAAATTAAATGAAAATAAATATAAACCAAAATTTTGATTAAATTAACTAAATAAATAATCAAATATTAAATTAAAATGAATAAAAGCAATAATAAATAAATTAGCAAATAAACCAATAAATAACATTTAAATTAGATGGTTTTAAATAAACCAAAATTTATTAAAATTAATTTAAAAATAAATAAATAATAAACAAAAAAACTTTATATTAAAACAAAAAATAATAATTAGATTAAAATAAATAAGTAAATAAATTAGTAATTAAACAAATAATTAAAAAAAAAATACATAAACAATAAATACATAAACAATTTATTAAAATACATAAATAACAAGTAAACATTAGAATAAAACAAAAAGTAAATAATTAGATTAAAATAAGTAAATAAACGAGTGAATAAATAGATAATAAGTAATTTAATTCTGTTTCAAATAAAAGTATATAAATACAGCACTATAAAGGGTAGAAAGAAACATAATAATGTAATCTAATTTAATTTAATCTAATTTCTATTAATAGAAACAAACAATTTTCCAAACAACATTTTAGACATGTTTATAATATAATTTTTTTTGCAGGATAAATTGAGTCTTTATGTAAGAACCTATAAAGATGCCTTTTAAATTTTAGAATGGTAGATCATAATTATTATTTTTACATTTGGGGGGGGGGGGAGATTAAGAGGCATTTAGAAGATTGAACCCCCCTGCGTTATACAATCGGTCATGATGCAAGATCAATGATGTCATCACTCTGGGCGGAGTCATGTGACACGGAGAGAGTCCAGTGATGGACGACAGCAGAGAAAAGAACAGCAAATGAAAGGAAAAAGAGAAATATGAGCGTGTGACAGATGAACACAATGAACGGAGCTCCATCTCTCTACTTTATCTCTTAGATGTGTGAAACACACACAAACACACTCATCTATCTGCCAGAAGAGAAGGAACCCAGCGTGAGAAACGACTCATTTCGGCCCAGAGCTTTAATCAGGCCGTTTGCATGAGTACCATGCTCTGGATCTCCTGCAGGCTGATATTTACCACGGTATTTCTGGCAGGGGAACCGTTGTGCTGCTCAAGGACAAAATCACAATGAACCCTGTGGATTTCCTTTATCTCCTCCAGTGAACTGCAACAATCCCACGAACCCTGAGACAATTCAGCTCCAATCTCCTCCGGACGTGTCTCTGCACTCAGAAACCTGATGAAAACTGATGAAGCCGCAGAGGAATCATGCAGATGCCCTCCACGCCTATAAGTGCAGAGTGAGCGTGATCCAATAAAGTCTCTGCCCTTTACAACCGAAGCCTGCTTCATTTGCATTTCATGGATTTGATCTCATATTCAACAAGAGAGAAAGAGAGAATCAAACCACATCTACACACCAAAATCCAGAAATCTTTTCAGTCTTGCTTCCATTTAACCATCTACAATTTACCATTCGCAAAGAGCTTGATTGACAGGCGATCTGACCAATCAGAACACGTATATTATGTGCCACCGCTGCAATCTGCAATCTTGCCCGACAGCTACGGCCTGTCTCCATAGAAATACATGTTAAAACAGGGTAAAAAAGATCGACTGAATTTAAACTTTTTCAATATAACTAAATATAAATATGTGCGGAGGGTTAAGCTGTGCTGTTGTTGGCTTCCACAGTAATGACAATAAGCTAAGGAATTCCTTTAAAGTAATGTCCGGCACTGTATGCATTGCTTGCAGTGCTTAAGTTAAAATACTGAGTGTGAAATAATATAATAATATGTTAAAACGTGTGCTCTTATCATTCTGTGGACACAATCCCGTGAACTTCGGCCCGATCGGGAGCTGTAAAGGCACATGTGCGCTCATCTGTTCACCTCGCGTCGCTTCATGTCATCTTCCCTCTCATTAAACTATCACAGGTACTTTACTGCAAAAAGACGGTCACTGCGACAATCTAAAGTGATGAAACTATGGCGCTATGTGCTTTTAAAACCATTTTCATAGGTTTCACGTTAAATTGCTGGCTCGGAAAATAATGAGTTGGGAAAGCCATTTGATTGTATTCTAGTAAAAACGAAAGAATCGCAATGCTCGGGTAAACCGCTATAGAGCTGCTGCCGCTATAGAGTTAGAACCAGTGAATGCGGTTTACAGGTTTCATAGAAAGAGAACGATGTGCGACAAATGAGTCGCTGTAGAAACCGAATACTTCAATGATTGCGGACGAAATAGCTCAAATCGAGAGCCAACCTGAGACTCGAACTCGCAACCTTTAAGTTACGAGTCTGACTTTCTAACCATTAGGCCATTGCTTCCCCCAAAGTCACATACAAACCAATTTAACCCTTTACAACCACATTTTCACTGCAAATTCAAACCAATTTAATCATCTACAACACATTTTCACTACAAATTCAAACCAATTTAACCATCTACAACACATTTTCACTACAAATACAAACCAATTTAACCATCTACAACACATTTTCACTACAAATACAAACCAATTTAACCATCTACAACACATTTTCACTGCAAATTCAAACCAATTTAACCATCTACAACACATTTTAATTGCAAAGTTTGCTTACAATACTAGTCTTTTCACTCTTGCATCTGTCTGCATGTATTTTTCACTGCAAAATCACTGGGAGGGCGAATGCAAAACTATTTTTCTGCAGATCTCCTGATGTGTGTGTGTGTCCGTCCAGCACACACAGAGCTAGTGTGTATGTGAGTCACGTCTGTGTGTGTGTATTGACTGTGCAGCGTGGAGTTAAGACAGATTAAAGCAGGTTTTCCCAGGTGTGCGGTCTCATGTGAAACATGCTCACCAAACCTAAACAGCCACATCGATATCAAAGCTTCATTCTCAGTTCTGATCTCATCTGACTGTGCTGTTCTCAGAGATCACTGGTGCAAAATCAGCTTTTAAACATGCTTCAACATTATACAGCCTTCAACTGTTAACATGGAAACATTTAGTGCTGTTTAAGTCAATTACCACTAGTACTAGTGCTGATAGTGATGTGATTAAACCTCAGAGAATGAGTATTAAAGCTGACCAGAATAAAAATACCCTTTTTTTTGCAGAACATTAGTATTAAAATAGTAATATTTATTTATATTTTATTTAATAATGATAATAATTTTATTTTACAACTGTTCTGTAAAAAAAAATATTAAATGCTACATTTTTACAGAATAACAGTATTCAAATAGCAATATATTGTTAAGATTTTATTTAATAATAATTTTCTTTTACAATTGTACTGTAAAACAAAATTATTATAAACTCATTTTTTACAGTATAATAGTATATTTATTTTTTATTGATAATAATAATAACAATAATATTTTTTTTACATTTAATAAATGTTTTATTTTACAATTGTTCTGTAAAATTAAATTATTATTTTATTTTATTACACTTCCACTGAAAATGACCCTAAAACAGCATCAGAGTATCATATTCTTCAGAGACTGTGTTTGTATTTATTGTGCGATCTCATCACGCCACAATGAGCTTTTCATATTAACATTCATCCCAAGCATCTGCATCTCATTAGCTCCTCTAATTAAGGTGCATGTAAAGGCCCAGAGACGTTTGTGAGACATCTGTGATCATGTCTTAACTCCTAATTATGCCTAATGAATGCTGATGAGGCGTCAAACCTGCGGAGGACAGCAGAAAGGCATTCTGGGAAATGTAGGATTAGTGTTTATCCACACTCGGACAGTGATGGACTGATAAAGACCTCATGTTCTTCACCGACACACACAGAGAAATCAATCTCCGTATCTCATCACATCGTCCGGCAGACGCCCTTATCACCCGAGCAGCTCAGACAGCAGGTGATTGGTCGACTGATCTGTTGCATTATGGGTAGCAGAATGAAGATATTTAATTCAAATCACTATCAATTCAGCTCACAGAGCCATCCATCATCATTCTGACTCATGAATGAGATCTCATTAATGTCTCAAATGTTTCTAACACAGCAATGTGATTAAATAGAAAGCAAATGGACATGTTTAAATAAGTCTGTTGATTCTCAGACGCTTCTCCTGCTCAACAACTGGGCTCTGAAATCTCAAAATATACTCAAACACCTCTCACCAAATGATCCGGAGAAGAAGCTGAGCTAAAACTGATACTTACATGAAAGAACTTAAGAGATAAAAAAAGTGATTTGATCGCCTTCTTCCAGATTAAGACTCATCTTAAACACAGAAGAACTGTATGAGAAATGCAGATAAATTAACAAAAATATATTATGAAAAAGTAATGATATCGTTCTTATCAAAAATGAGTTTAAATGTTCATTTTTTAAAGTTTACATTTTTTTTTTTTTTTTTTTTTTACATTCCCTGTAGGTTTGCTGCACTGCATTTTTTCCCTCCTCAGTATTTCTGTCTCATTTTTCAGTACAAATATCTAAACATTCTTAAATCAAGATGCAAAATTATTTATAAGATATTGGCCCGGTTTCACAAACAGAGCTTATCTTAAGCCAGGACTAGGCCTTAGATAATTAAGATATTTAAGCAACTTTTACAAAAATGCCTTGGAAGAAAACATTAAGATGTGCATATTGACACAGAGATATTTTAAGAGATGTCCGAGCAAGATGTTTTCAGTTGAGACCGCTCAAACATGCATTTTAGTCTGGGACTAGATTAAGCCTGGTCTGTGAAACCAGGGGATTAAGGTATATTTTTATTTATTTTTTTTTAATGCATCAAAATGAAGTAAGTTTACGCTTAAAACAAGAACAAATATAATCTTGTTTCCCCTTTGAAGTTTTTTTCTTACCAAACTGACAGATATAGTTTCTTCTTGTTTTAAGTGTAAACTTGCTTCATTTTATGTTTTTTCCCTAAAAACAAGACCCTCATGTTGTTCTAAAATCATAAAACACATAAGAAACTGTCTCAGGGTTTCTGTCCATCTAAAAACCTAAAAGATCCAATAAGGTCATAAAATCATCCTAAAATGAATCCATAGTGAACAGTTTAATCCAAGTCTTCTGAAGAGATATGATTGCTTTACATGATGAACAGATTTCATTTAGATTTTTATTTACATACAAACATTACATATGGTAAACACAGAATATCCTATAGGGCCTGTGTGATTCACTCTGTGTTTATGTGTATCAATAAAAGCCTAAATTAAATCTGTTCATCATATAAACTGGTTGTATCTCTTCACAAGATTTACAGCATTCAATTCATTTTACAATGCCTTTATTACCCGTTTAGCTCTTTTTGGGGGGATTTTGTTACCTGGACTTTAATATGAGGGACAGAAAACTCTCAAGCTTCATTAAAAATGTCTTAATTTGTGTTTCGAAGATTAAACGAACTCTTATAGCATTGGTTCGACATGAGGAGTAAATGATTACAGAATTTACCTTTTTGAGTGAACGATCCCTTTAATATCTGAACTCATTTTGCTTCTCCAGTAAATGTATCTTCACTCAAATATAGAATAAATAAAATGTATATATATTAAAAACAGAGTATAGTCTGTCTGGGTAAAGACATGAGTTGAGAACCTGATTTAGCACTTTCTCATTAATAACACATTGTTAGTTTAGTGTAGGTTTAATTGTGACACATTACCCAGCGCTGATCCTCACACAGTACAGAATGTGTGTTGTGCTGTACTGACTCGGTCTCAGTCTCTTGAGCACAAAGAGACTCATTAGTTAGTTGTGGTTTAGCAGACATGTACGGTGCTCATTAAAGAACCAGCAGATTAAATATTCTGCTAAAACGACACAGTGCTAACAGATACTGACCATCACACGGGACGAAATCTGCAACTTCTGCCTCAGAACACATTAACCAGCATGAACCAGCCCACTCCATCAACAGTGAATGGAATAAATATAACACTCAATATGACGGCTGCATTTCAATGAGAGTCAATGTGAAATTACAATTCACCCTATTAAACAGGGAACGTCCTCAGAATGTTCTGGCAAGGTTATTTCAATGTTATTAAACAAACGTTTTTCCAATAATGTTAATAGAACATTAAAGGGGGGTACAATGCTGTTTCATGCATTCAGAGTTGTTTACACTGGTAAAGAGTTGGATTCTCATGCTAAGCATGGACAAAGTTTCCAAAAAAAAATTGGACGTATAACAGAGTATTTCTGTGCCAAAAAATCTCACTTCCGGGTTCGTACAAGTTTCGGAGAGTTTTTTTCGATCGTTGTTCTTGATGACGTAAACGACGGTGGAACTCCTTATATGGGCATTTCTCCCAGAAGAACACGCCCCTGCACGCATCGACCGGAGCGAGAGCAGCCAATCAACACGCTTCAATCGACAGCGCTGCACGGGACTCGCTCGGGAAGAACGTCTCTAAAGAAGTGTGTTTTTGGTTGTGAGGGAAAGATAACCTTGTTCAGCTTCCCAAAACAACCCAGCGTTACGTGAACAGTGGATATAGTTTGTTTTTCCGGGGCAGCAATGGAGTTTCTCAAGTGTTTTGTTGACGAACGTTTTATAAACAAGGCTCAATTCGACGCTGGATTTGCACATCGTTTAATACTGAAAGATGGAGCGGTCCCAGCTATAAAAGATCCCGGTCATGATTCAGAACTGCAGATGGTGAGTGAAGTGGCATCAAATGTCTCTGTTTTGTTGGCGATCGGAGCAAGTGCTCGTCACTCTTTAGCTCCGCCCACGACACGCCTTCACTCTTTAGCCCCGCCCACAACACGCCTTCACTCTTTAGCTCCGCCCACACGACACGCCTCCAGGAGCTCGGCTTTTTTCGGAGAGAATCGTAAATCTGTATCTTTCTTTTATAAATATGATAAAACATGAGATACGAAGGATGCAGTACTACTCTATAGGTACTCAAGATTAACATGAGATTGGGTGAAACTGTGTGCGTTAGGTCCCCTTTAAGTCGAAGTTATCTGGTCTTTAATAGTGTTCTCAAAACATTAGCACAACGACATCTTTATACATCATTCACTAAACGTTTTATTTCTGAACGTTTCAGTTGGATGTTCATTTAATGTTTTTAAATGCTACTTTTTTTAGAACGTTCAGAGAACATTCAAAAGTAACATTCTCATAATGTCTGCAGAACAATAAAATGGAATGTTCCTTTAACATTTGCATAACCAAGAAACATTTAAAAAACTGAACATCCAAAGAACATTGAGAAATAACGTTATGTGAACATTAGCAACACGCTCTAAAGGCCCGTTCACACCAAGCACGATAACGATAACGATAGCGATAAAGATATAGTTCTAAAAATCGTTCTCAGTATTAAAGAATAGCAGCGTTCACACCACAACTATAACGATAAAGGATCAGAGAAACGATATCGTTGGAATCACTTCCAGAACGATTTTTTTCCTGCTGATGAACGATAAAAACACTGACAGCCAATCAGAATCCATCCTGCTATAATGTGCACGAGAATTTAAAGCGACAGACGCACGTGCGCTTAGTATAAACAGAGATATCGTTCGCTGGTGTGGACGCAAATATAGTTATCGTTATAGTTATCTTTATCGTTATCGTGCTTGGTGTGAACGGGGCTTTAGAACATATTTTTGTAAGTTGGATTTTTACTTTTTAAAAACACATTCCTGCTCTTATGAATGATTCAACAGTGCACGTTATTCTAAAGAAGAACTTTTGTCTTCATAATAAACTTTTTTTAGTTGACATCACCATCTTATAGAATCACTTTTCATCACCCCCCCCCAAAAAAAAATTAAAACATATCTGCTCATGTTTTTTAAGATTATATTAAAGCTGCAGTCTGTAACTTTTGGCGCTCTAGCGGTTAATAAACAGAACTGCGTGCGTCTTGTAGCAGAACATTGTAGCCGGATCTACTTCTCTGTTTATGTCTATGATGAATCACACAGGTACAGCGGTCCCTACCTGAACCAGTCTAAATAGTCTGAATATAAACACTGATTATACGTGTACCGTAGTGATTCAGGACAAGCCAGAAACACGGTTTGGAAAATGGATTCATGGTGTACTCACTTATTATATCAATTTTGCACATTTTGAACACAAAAAAGTTACGGACTGCAGCTTTAAGAAAAACATTTTTGCAGTGCATTTGTGGTTTTGGGAAGAAAAAAAGACTCATTTTCATTCTCAGTATTTTTGTCTTGTTTTCCAGTATAAAACTTTCTTAAATCAAGATACATTTACTGGAGAAGCAGAATGACTTTACTGTCTTCATATTAAGTCTTATTTTCTGAAAAATGCATCAAAATTAAGTGAGTTTATGCTTAAAACAAGAACATGTATCTGCCAAAACAGATTTTTTCTCATTGAATTAAATTTGTTTTTCTGACCCGATTGGCAGATATTTGTTCTTATTTTATGCTTTTCTTTCAGAAAACAAGACTCAAGTAAATAAAATGTAACTAGATTTTACTAAGTAAAAAATCATGTTTGCAGTGCATTGTGGCAGTGTGTTTTGTTGCTGCTTGATTTCGTAATTTCTCTATTAAACACGATTCACTTACATTTGAGCGTGTTGAAGGCGAGTTGATACGCTGACCGCTGAGACGCCTCGTCCTTGGCAGCAGGTAATCTGACCTCTGACCTCTTCCCGTAGCTGATGAGCCTGTGAGCGGGAGGTTTCTCCAGGTGTGTGCTCTGAAAGATGGACGCCGCGTGCAGGTAAACCCGGTCTGGACAGGAGGGACTCTCTTCTGGACCGGTCTGGAGTAGAGGAGGTTCTGGAGGAGCCGGATCCAGCAGAGAGAGATGTTCGAGAGCCGGGATCTGAGAGCCACGCTTCGATGAACGACGCGCAACGCTGCTTTTCCTGACCATCCTCTGATATACACACACAAACACATCAAATTCATCATTTCAATAATCTTAATAATTGTTTTCCATTATAAAAATACTAATTTATTAAATAAAGATGTGTTTATTTTAGTCTTGTTTTCTAAAATAAATATCAAAATTAATTGAGTTTATTATGGAAGCATGTTTCTTTGTTCATGTTCATTCTACGTTTATATCGTGCAATTCTGACTTTTATTTATAATTATGATAAAAAAAAATCACAATTACTTTTTTTTATCCCGTGGCAGAAACGAGGTTTCATAGTTTATGCTTGAAACAAGACAAAATATGTTAATGAGTAAGAAAAATATTTAGTTTTCACTTTGAATTAATTTATTTTTCTGCCCCCATTGGAAGATATTTTTCTTGTTTTCAGCATAACATTAATTTTACAATTAAAACAAAACTTAATATCTTAAAGGGATTTCACTGCTAAAGTAATTGTATCCTGCTTTAATATTATTTGTGACAGAAAACAAGATAAAATATTGAGGAGGAACGTGTTTTTTTGTTTGCTTGTATTTATTTTGCTCTCAAATATATTTGTAAACCCACTTTTTTTAAACTGTGTAGATCATTGCATGAATAAAATATAAAATCAAGTGCCATTCATTGTAAAGAAAGATGCATAAACACACTCTATCAACAAAACACGACAAAAAGATGATGATGAGCAAAAATAATGAGGGGAACAGATATGAAGCATTTGAAACTGACGAACAGACACTTGATTTTGTACAGAATCAGATATTTTTGCTTTGTAAATATAATTTTATGGGAAATCAAAATGTTTAGGCACTTTTCAAGCACATGTGACACATAATAACCATATAGTAATTTCACATCCTTTCCCAACACAACATAATTCATCTATCAGAGCAGAGATATTCAAAACAAAACAGAGTAACTGTTCACTGATGATGGTGATTAAAGCTGTGTAAATCACTAACATGGTGATAATATCATATCACGTAGATGACTGCAGGAGGGTTGTTTACATCAGTGTGTCAGGATGTTAAATAACGACATGAAGATGTTACTCACCGGAACTCTTGAGTCCTGCAGCTCTTATGAAAGCATCGCTGAATCTGTGAATAGTCTCCACGATCAGAAGAATAAATCTGCGTGTGTTTGAGAAACTTTAGCGAACAAAAACAGCAAAAAGCAGAGGTTTATATTCGCAGGGATTCCGTCTCCATGGCGACGGGAGGCGGGTCTGCGGGAATGATGCTTCACGAGCACAACACACGCGCTCTCCATCAGTTTCACTGTAGCTGGAATAAGAAGTTCAATCATAGATTCATAGACAAGAAACTCCCTCAGCCCGGCACGCGATGTTTAACTGTTAAAAACTGTCACCACACCCTGAATAAATTCAGATAAAAGCACTAGTGTGTCTAACTTTCTAAAAGTGTTCGGTTTAATCTGTGAGGATCTGCTGCTGTCTGGTGGACAAGAACAGAACTGCGCTTCATTCTGGTGTTGTGCCCATTTTCGACCCCCTGCCAAATTATTACCCCTCTCCTTGAAATCGCTATCTGATTGCCTAATCGTAACCCCACCCTTAATCCTAACCCCTCCCCCACACCTAACCCTAAACCTACCAATACTAGGGGGGTAATAATCTGGCAGGGGTCAGAATTGGGCACAACACCTGTATTGTTGTGAACAGAGCTGAAGAAAAGTATTTATACATAATATCAGGAGTGAGATTTTGACGACTGAATCGATCACATTCTCCGATTCAACAATTTATTAAATTAACCATACGTAAAAACTTTCTTTAATCATTCTGATTAGATAGCTTCTAATATTAGCCTAGCTCTTAGGTCATTTGTCAATTAGCAGCAAGTACTTTTTATTTTTTTACTGGCTTTTTTTTATTTATTTTTTTATTCTCTGTGTGGCAAAAAGTATAAAGTTTTAAATTAGTATTTACAGGGCACATTATCAGCAAATCGACAGTGAAATTATCACCTGTCACGGTCTGACCAAACAGGATCGCCAGGTCCCAAATAAATAAATAAATAAATAAATCAGCCAAAGACTGACTCAAAACCTTCCCAAAAGGAATGAAAACTAACCCAATTTCCCCGTCCAATCACAGCTGACAGCTGCAAAAATCCCATAAATGGCCTAAAAAACATTTGATATGGTTCATTCTATGTTTAAAACCTTATTTAAATGCTTTTAGCCAGACATTCTTATATGCATATTTAATTATTTAATCTGTATTTTATTCATCTTAGTTTTTTATTGTATTTACATAATTTTGGTTCTTTTAATTCTTCTTTTACTGCACTTTGTCTTTTTAATTTTCCACACTTTGCATGATAAATAGTTTAAAATGTAAGACCGAATAACTGAAATAAATAACACTATTACAATGCAATAAGCTGACATAACCATATCACCCTGCAGCCCAAGACTTTGACTGGTTGCCCACTGAAGCTAAGCAGGGTTGAGCCTGGTCAGTACCTGGATGGGAGACCTCCTGGTAAAACGTCTCAGGTTACGTATGTAACCATGGTATCCTGAGAGTAGGGAACGAGACACTGCGTCCTCTAGGGGTCACTATGGGGAGGAGCGCCGTTAACGTGACCCGTGTCTGAAGCATACATACAAAAACACTACCTGTTGGCTGGCGACAGCCTATGACATCACTACCGGCATCACTATGACATCACTACCACAGTATAAAGGGGCGTCGGGAAAATACGTCATCCACTTCTTCGTCTGAAGCTTGCGTTCGATGCATGGCACCGCACCTAGAGGACACAGTGTCTCGTTCCCTACTCTCAGGATACCATGGTTACATACGTAACCTGAGACGTTCCCTTTCGAGGGAACTTCAAACAGCGTCCTCTAGGGATACCCACGCCGCCATGCTGAGGGGAGTGCAAGCCAAGCACAAGAGGCGAGCACTAAGTACCAACTCTACCCGGCTAAGGGAGTTGCCCCTGGGACGGTTAGACGGCTGTCAGTGACATTATCCCCTACGGCCAGAGACCCGAGCTGCATACCCTGAAACTTACCTGTTAAGGGCCGGGACTCCCGGACCCAGGGTAGAGCTCGAAGGCTTAGAATCATAAGAAAGATTCCTTTAAGGGAATACGGCCAAGTGCCTAGGATAGTAGCTAGGTCCTGGCCCGTCACCCAGGGGCTACCGCTTGCTCTGCATGAGCTCACTGAGGGAACTGTCTCAACAGACCCTTGGTAGCAACACCCTGTTCAAGTCAATATCACTGTAATACATAGGTAGAGTGGGCCCAAGGTGAAACCGGGGCCTGACCAACTCAAAGAAAGGGCACGAAGCCGCAGTGCATAACCCCTACCGTACAGAATTTTAGAAAGAACGCAAAACACTTGATGTGCGATCTTACCACAACGTGGATTTTAGAAAGTGCACCGGACCATCAGTAAGGTAGTTTCTATGAAACATAGATCTAGTTTCCCACCTAACCTCGGTCAGGTTGGAGTTAACGGTGGCTGCAGGGGAATTAGAGAGGGGAAGATGAGGGCAGATGACATTGCCCCCCCGAGGGAAGGGAGTAGATGTTTTTAGTCTTACTCTGGTCCGGACGAGAGCGTTGAGAACGCCTCGTCTGGATCACCTCTCACAGATCTTGCCTACCTCGCTTTGACCCGCGCCTCCCTCTAGCCCTACCCGCAGGCGGGGGAGGGGCACGAGCCGCGACACTAGCCATCTATGCCCATCTCTGTCCAGACGGAGATAGGCCAGGACCCCTGTGTTGTTTGGGCTCAGACCTGGATCCTGCCCTTATCCAGGTCTTTCAGCAGATCAGCCTGGTATGCCTGAAGCACTGCCATCGTGTGCAACGAAGTGACAGCCTGACCTGCTGCTGCGCACGTTTGAAGGGGCTTAGATGGCAAGGAGGGAGCCTTGAGAGAGGATGTCTCGCCCACAGAGAGATAGCTGGCTAGCGTCTCTTCCACAGGGGGCATCCCCTCATAGCCGTTTTTTACGCATCCCCTTAATGTCAGCATGACTGGTATGCTGAAACCTATGGATGCGAGAGGAAAACCGTTTTTTTTTTGTTTTTTTTTTACTCCACAGCGCCGCCATCTTGGCCCGCTTCCACGGCAAGTCAAGCCTCGCCGTGGCACGTTCCATAACCTCCAACAACTCATCATACGCAGGGCAGGAGGATTGAGAGGGCTCAGTCTCAACTTTTTCACCCTCAGACATCTCCTGCTCTTCCTGGGCATAACCCAACAAAGCACTAGCCGCTGGATCAGATGATGTCAGAGAGATCGCATCATCATCATCCAGCAACTCACCCTCGTTCGCGGCCGATGAGCGTGAGAAGGAAAGCCCCCTCTCTAACTCATCAGCCAGATCCGCCTGCGAGCCCCACAAGCTCATTTCCCCCCGTGCCTCGGCACCCGTGGGTCTTGAGTCGCGGGAAGCAGACGGCTGCCCCTCCTTCCTCGAAAAGAGAGAGACAGACGAGAACGGAGCTTTCTCATAGAAATAAGCTCACAGTGCATGCATATTGCCCCCTCGAGGACATCGCGTGCGTGCTCCTCGCTCACACAAAAGACGCAAAGATCGTGTGTGTCATCAGGTGTCAAATAACGATGACACGGATGCACACATCTCTTAAACGCCTTGCTAGTGCTCACCATAGTAACAGTAGAAAAATTGTTCTTACCAGTGGAATGCTCCCCTAGGCAATCACAACTCATTTGAATCTCATGCGATTACTGTAACAGCTCCTATAAAACTCCAGATAGTAGTAATCTACCGTCCCCCTGGCCAAATTCTATCCACCTTCCTAGAGGAGCTGGACGGCCTGCTGTCCTATTTCATGGAGGATGGCACTCCACTCTTAGTCTTTGGAGATTTCAACATTCACCTAGACAGGCCTTATGCTACAGATTTCCATTCACTCCTAGCTTCATTTGATCTCAAACGCCTTACCACTACTAGCACGCACAAATCAGGGAACCAACTTGATTTAATTTACACACGCAACTGTACTACAGATAACATTCTGGTACAACCACTACATATCTCTGACCATTTCTTCATTACATTTACCTTACATTTTGCTACCCGGGTGCCACCATCTCCCTTACCGGTTACTTTCAGACGTAACCTAAGCTCCCTTTCCCCCTCCCTTCCTTCCTCTGTAGTATCCTCCTCTCTTCCCTCACCTACCCATTTCTCATCTCTGGATGTGAATGCAGCTACTGACACTTTATGCTCTACCTTAACCTCTTGTCTAGACGACATTTGTCCTCTCTCCTCCAGGCCAGCACGGGCTGCCCCTTCTAACCCCTGGTTATCCGATGTTCTTCGTGAGCATCGGACCAAACTCAGAGTGGCAGAGAGAAAATGGCGCAAGTCAAACGATCCGTCGGACCTGACTAGGTATCAGTCTTTGCTTTCATTTTTCTCTACTGAAGTCCACACTGCCAAATCCTCACATTTCCACAACAAGCTCAACAGCGCTCCAGACATGCGTAATCTCTTCAGAACATTTAATTCACTCCTCTGTCCCCCTCCACCACCGCCCACCACTTCTATAACAGCTGACGACTTTGCCACTTTTTTCACAGACAAAACTAGAACAATCAGTAACCAGTTCTCACCTCCACACACACAGGACCTCCAACCAACCACATCCACTGCTCAAACTCCCATCTTCTCCTTCTGTCCCCTCACCGAGGCGGAAGTATCCAAACTTCTCCTCTCCAGCCATCCTACAACATGTCCTCTTGACCCAATCCCCTTTCACCTTCTCCAAGCAATCTCTCCCACACTCTTACCGGTGCTCACACACATTATCAACACATCTCTCCACACTGGCATCTTCCCCACAGCGTTCAAGCAGGCCCGGGTAACCCCACTGCTCAAAAAACCTACATTAAACACTTCTCTTTTAGAAAAATACAGACCTGTCTCTCTCCTTCCATTCGTAGCGAAAACACTCGAACGAGTTGTCTTCAACCAGCTCTCACTGTTTCTTTCACAGTACAACAAACTGGATGCTAAACAGTCAGGTTTCAGGAGTGGCCACTCAACAGAGACTGCGCTACTCTCAGTCACGGAAGCCCTGCGAGTCGCAAAGGCCGATTCCAAATCATCAGTCCTCATTCTGCTGGATCTTTCTGCTGCTTTTGACACTGTCAATCATCAGATCCTCCTGTCCACCCTCTCATCACTGGGCATCACTTGGATTCCACTTCGCTGGTTTGAATCCTATCTCACCGGTAGGTCTTTCAGGGTGGCCTGGGGAGGGGAGGTATCCAAAGCACATCAACTGGTCACTGGGGTTCCTTAGGGATCGGTTCATGGACCCCTCCTCTTCTCCACATACACTACATCACTGGGACCCATCATACAGGCACAAGGCTTCTCCTACCATTGCTACGCATGACACACAGCTCTATCTCTCTTTTCAACCAGATGATCCAACGGTAGCTGCACGGATCTCAGACTGCCTGGTGGACATCTCGGCATGGATGAAAGAACATCACCTACAGCTCAACCTGGCAAAGACTGAGCTTCTTTTCGTCCCTGCCACTCCGACTCTACAGCTTGACTTCTCGATTCAGTTAGGCACATCAATAATTACCCCATCAACTTCGGTCAGAAATCTTGGTGTAATCTTTGATGACCAGCTGACCTTCAAAGAGCACATTGCAAAGACTGCTCGATCTTGCAGGTTTGCGCTACACAACATCAGAAAAATCAGGCCCTTCCTGACAGAGCATGCTGCACAACTTCTTGTCCAGGCCCTTGTTGTTTCTAGGCTGGACTACTGCAATGCCCTACTGGCTGGACTTCCATCAAACACAATCAAACCTCTACAAATGATTCAGAATGCAGCGGCACGACTGGTCTTCAACGAGCCCAAAAGAACCCATGTTACACCTCTCTTCATCTCATTGCACTGGCTACCAGTGGCAGCTCGACATCAAGTTCAAGACACTGATGCTTGCATACAGAACGACCACAGGCTCAGCACCCTCCTACTTCCACTCACTATTACGAATCTACATCCCCTCCAGAAGTCTGAGATCTGCTAGTGAGCGACGCCTTGTGGTATCATCACAGAGAGGCTCAAAATCACTCTCCAGAACATTCTCATTCACCATTCCTGGATGGTGGAATAATCTTCCCACCCCTATCCGGAATGCTGGATCCCTGTCAATCTTCAAGCAACAACTGAAAACTCATCTCTTTCGGCACTACTTGACTTCATCCTAAACTTGTTCTTAAAAAAAAAACAAAAACTTTCCCTTTATCTTTCTCTCCTTCCCTTGCTAGCTTGTACTTATTTGACCAATGACTGAGAATTGGTGTTACGAGTACTTGCTCTGTCTGATTGCCTCTTCAAGATGAATTGCTTTATGTATTCCCCAATTGTAAGTCGCTTTGGATAAAAGCGTCTGCCAAATGACTAAATGTAAATGTAAATGTAGAATGCACGCTTCAAACAAAACAGTCATTGAAGACAAAGAAGATGGATGATGTATTTTCCCGGCACCCCTTTATACTGTGGTCGCGCCGGTAGTGACGTCATAGGCTGTCGCCAGCCAACAAGTGGTGTTTTTGTATGTATGTTTCAGACACGGGGGGACGCAGTTCGATGTTCCCTCGAAAGGGAACTAGGTTGCTGCTGGAAGAGGTGTTAGTGAGGCCAGCAGGGGGTGCTCACCCTGTGGTCTGTGTGGGTCCTAACGCCCCGGTATAGTGACGGGGACACTATACTGTCAAAAAAAAGCACTGTCCTTCAGATGAGACGTTAAACCGAGGTCCTGACTCTCTGTGGTCATTAAAAATCCCATGACACTCATCGTAAAGAGTATGGGTATAACCTCGGTTTCCTGGCCAAATTCCCTCCACTGGTCCTTGTCAATCATGGCCTCCTAATAATCCCCATCCACTTGATTGGCTATATCTCTCTCACCTGTAGCTGGTGTGTGGTGAGCGCACTGGCGCTGTTGTCCTGTGGCTGCCGTCATATCATCCAGGTGGATGCTGCACACTGGTGGTGGTTGAGGAGAGACCCCCCACATGATTGTAAAGCGCTTTGGGTGTACAGCAATACACAATAAACGTGCTATATAAGTGCATCATTCATTCATTCATTCATTCATTCATTCAACCATCCATAAATGTCAAGTCAGATTTATATAGTGCTTTTCACAATACACATAGTTTCAAAGCAGCTTTACATAAAATCATAATGCTCATGTTTATTATTTATTTATACATTAAATAATATATTTTAATTATTCAAACAATGTCTTACATGGAACATTTCCTGTTTCCGTGTCCATGCTGTCCACAAGAATGAGAGAGTGAGATGGGTGTAGTTTTTGTTGGAGAACAACAGGTAAATGCTCAAATACAGGTTCATTCTGTCAGGTTGACACTCTCAGCACAACAACAGCAGAACTAAAGCAACAATGGCATCAGATAAAGGTTAGTAATTTATATTAACAGAATTTGGAAATGGTCTATTAGGCTGTGATTTAGTGATAACAGCAAGAAACCCTGAATCATCTTTAACTCTGTTAATTACATAAAGAGAATATTGGTAACAAATATAATAGCAAAGTCTTTGGTTCTAGGCATCGCAATACACAGTACAGTATACAGATATAGAATACAGGTCAACAAATATTTATAATCATGATTCAATTGTGCCTTTCAGGTCAGCTACATTGTTAATTTAGTGCTGTAACGATGTTACCTAGGTAATGTTAAACAAAACACACCGTAAATGTGTTACATAAGTACTGTTCATGAAATAACATTAAATAAGAACATTTGTTTACAATTATTGATAAAGGCAAACTAAGTGTAATAGGGTACAATGGGGCTAAAGGCCCACCTTAAGAAATAATGTGCTATTCGCTGCGCCTAAAATGTACAATTGCAGAAAAAAATATATACATTTGTATTGAACATTAATGGAGCAACAGATTTTGTGTGAAAATAAATCATTTGTTTCAAGTTGTTTATTTTGTTTAAAAATCTTATAAAATGAAGTGCACTGGCAAGAGAAGTCTTTAACCCCACACACGGGCTATTGATACAAATACTGCAGCTACAATAATGTTTTTTAAAATAATGTCTAAGTTAATACTTGTTCAAAACAACCACTTTAGCAAGGTTTGTACTATTTTCTGCTTATTTTGAAAAATAAAATATTTTTTTGTTCAATAAATATACTGTCATTAAAATATGTTAATATAAAAAATATATTTTAAAATACAGACACAAAATTATTTTAATAAGTAAAGATTCTGAAAGCATAGAAGGAGATCCAATAATAATTGAATATGTATTTACAGTAGTAACAACAAATTATATATTTTTTATATGATATGATTAATATCATGTTTTTAAATATGATGGTTTCATTCTAAACATGGTGATTATTTCTAATATGGACACCCAACATAATATATGATATTTCTAACCATGTCATGTCAACAAATGGAAAAGTCAGCCATCTATTAATTATCATGTTAATTACTACGCCTTTAGCCCCAACAGCAGGGGCGCTTTTTACCCCAAATACCAAACTTTTACATATTCTTTCGTTATTTAAAAATTGTTGCTCTAATTATCTTAAACAAAAATGAAAATTGTTAAGAAGACCTTTGTCTCAAAATATATGCATTCATTTTAGCGATTCTAATTTGCTACTTAAATCTACAACATTAAAAATAACATAAAATATTAGATCAAGTTAGCACAGAATCAACTTTGCGCTGCCGCATAGCCCTGTTGTACCCTATAATTTTAGGAAGCAGAAGCAGGAACAAGGAACTTACTGAACTAATCTTCCTGAACTGTCCAGAACCAGATCTCATTTGTTCAAAGCAAAGATAAATACTCTCTTTTGTTTGGTTACAACCTTTTGAAGCAATGCTCAACCTTTCCTTTCCACAGCCATGTTCACTCAGTATGAAAGCATAGAGAGCAAAGGGATTCAGAATAAGATGGCTGTATGGTTTTGTCAGTATGTTTTAAAAGTATATAATTAGATAAAAACAAACTTATTCTTTTAAAAGCATACAAAGAGGCTATTGCCTGCTCATGTTAAAAAATGTGCCTTTCAAAAAAAAAAGACAGTATCTCTCCTGTGCATATGCAAATGAGTCTGATCTGTTTGTCTCTATTGGCACGGAAAGATGCATACAAAATGACAACACAACTGTTGTTAAGGAGCTCAATTAAATACAATAACAAACAACTTCTCCATCCATTCTGCTGCTGTGATTAAATCAGTCCACTGCATAAATATTATACCCTTATTTTATCATTAAATACAAACATGCATATAATGATATTATTACATTTCTGAATCATAACACTCCCCCTTCCAATATAAAGTGATTCATGAATGAATGAAGACCCTGTCATCATTTTCTCTCTCGTGTCACTCCAAACCTATATGATGTTCTTTACTTTTTAAAAGAAGACATTTTGAAGAATAAGAAGAACAGATGCAAACACAGAATTTTCATTAAATAAATGATTTGCATTCAAATGCAAATGTGGCTCAGTGGTAGAGCATTGCGTTAGCAGCGCAAAAGGTCATGGGTTCAATTCCCAGGGAACACACATACAGATAAAAACATATGTATAGGCTGAATGCACTGTAAGTCGCTTTGGATAAAAGCGTCTGCTAAATGCATAAATGTATGTCTCTTCATTTTTGAAGCTTGAAAGACAGCAGACTTCCACTGCCACTCTTTCTTTTGTGCTCCACAGAAGAAAGAAAGTTTTATGGGTTTGGAATGACATGAGGATGAGTATGACATGGACATGGTAAAATTAATTTCTGAGTTTTTAATATGTTACACTGCAGTAACACAATTGTGGTTGGATTCTCTGAGATCCAGAGAAAGATATGTATACCTTAATACAGTATGTCATGTTATCTGAAACATATTATCTGATCAATTATTTTAACTTTATTTATTTGTTTGTTTGTAAATGATGTGTAAATATAATATATTCTTCTCTGTTTTCCAGATCTGAGGATTGTTCTAGTGGGAAAAACTGGAGCAGGAAAGAGTGCGACTGGAAACACTGTACTGAATAAAGAGTGTTTTCATAACGCTACTTCACTACGGTCAGTTACTAAAACCTGTGAGAGAGGAGAAGCAGTGATTGATGACCAGATCATCCAAATCACTGACACTCCAGGCATATTTGATACAGAAATGTCAGAAGAACAACTGAGGTGTGAAATCAAGAAGTGCATCGACATGTCTGTTCCTGGTCCTCATGCGTTTCTGCTGGTCATCAGACTGGATGTGAGATTCACAAATGAGGAGAGAAACACAGTGAGATGGATTCAGGAGAACTTCGGAGAAGATGCTGCTCATTACACCATCGTCCTGTTCACTCACGCTGATCAGCTGATGGGTAAACCATTAGATGAGTATATCAAAAGAAGTAATGACCTCATGGCTCTTGTTCATTTGTGTGGTGACAGATTTCACTCATTCAATAATAAGGACATGAGGAACCGCTCTCAGGTCACAGGACTGCTGGAGAAGATTAAGAAGATGGTGGAGGAGAATGGAGGACAGCACTACACTAATGAGATGTATAAACAAGCCCAGGAAAAGATCCAACAGGAGGCTGTTAGACAAAGCAGGATATACTGGAGTAAAACAATACTAAAAGTAGGAATAGGAGCAATAGCAGGATTAGCAGGAGCTGCAGTAGCAGGACCAGTAGTAGCAGGAGCAGCAGTATCAGGAGCAGCAGTAGCAGGAGCAGCAGTAGTGTTAGGAAAAATAAAAGGAAAACTGGGGCTATAGGGCACAGCTATTTTGATTCCCAAAATTTGATTAACAAAAAAAAAATTATGTGAATAAATAATTTGATTATTTGAAGAGACCTGTCAATTCAGCATGAAAAGCTGGCATGAGTTGATTGAGATAATTACACATTCTTATGCTGAGTATATTCAGTATATATTGATTATTTCATCTTTTGTATTATGGCTGTTAAAAACATGGAAATACATCTATCATTCTTCTTAAACCTCCTAAACAAAAGTGCTATATCCTAGTCTAGACACAATTATTTCTGGAAAACAAAACACCCCCTAACACACGCACACGCACACGCACACACAAAAATCAAATTTCTGATCAATCATATTTGTGACCCTGACCACAAAAGCAGTCTTAAGTCGCTGGGTATATTTGTAGCAATAGCCAACAATACATTGTATGGGTCAAAATTATAGATTTTTCTTTTATGACAAAAATCATTAGGATATTAAGTAAAGATCATGTTCCATGAAGATATTTTGTAAATGTCCTACCGTAAATATATCAAAACTTAATGTTTGATTAGTAATATGCATTGCTAAGAACTTCATTTGAACAACTTTAAAGATGATTTTCTCAATATTTAGATTTTTTTGCACCCTCAGATTCCAGATTTACAAATAGTTGTATCTCAGCCAAATATTGCCCTATCATAACAAACCATACATCAATAGAAAGCTTATTTACAATATATTTATATTATGTATAAGACTCAATAAAAAAGAAATTACCCTTATGACTGGTTTTGTGGTCCAGGGTTCGTTGAAACAGATTGCACAGGCCACACTGTAAAAATGTTGTAGTTTACTTAAAGCTGCAGTCCGTAAGTTTTGCCACCTTGTCACCATCTCTGTTTGAAAACCTAGAATTGCAGCCATGTGAGGAATTATCTTAATGCGTGGGGTTGTGAGTCGGCACTGCTTCAGCGCCGATGAATCTAATGTTTTGAGGTGAATGTGTGGCGGTCAGTCACCGCACCGGTGTGGATGTTTACTGTACTTCGCAATAACAAATTCTAGCCTACGTCTTGGAATATATGACCCAAATAAGACTTTTCACCGTATATTGTCATCTGAACAAGTAAGTAACAAGTCTGCCACGTTTGTTCTGACCAACTGAGGAAAAAAGCATTACAATAAATTGCGCTACCAATGGTGATTTAATCTAAAGATCGGTTAGCTCATATCACATTAAACCATGCAAATTATTATTATTGTTATACTTTATTCTCAGATTATTAATGTTAACATCATCAGCATTGCTTGACTATGAGTATTGTGTGTATTAATGTGTAGATTTCAATTTCTGTACAGTCTAATATCTAATTGTCATGCCATTTAAATTTCTTATTAAGAAATTCTTTTAACCCAAAAAAATAATTAATCTTCCTTCAAACTGGTTTTCTTTCAAATACTAATCTTGTGTAATCCCAGGCTATCTGTAATCAGAAGCACATTTAAAACTGGAATATAATTTAATTTCATTCACATGTGTTTCATAAACACATAATCCTTTCTGGATCCGCCATCAAAATGATGTTTAATTATTCCAGCTGCTGTGAGAAAAGGCTATAAATGATCCTCCACCTGCAGGATCCTCACATGTGATATAGTCTACTACACGGGACAACTTCTTTATGTTTACAGACGTGACGTAATGACGCAGTGCCATGCTCGAATCTCCTGCGAAAACCTACCTGTACCACTCAAATTAGAAAACATTATTATAAGATAACCGTTGTGAATCGGGCTAAAGTGAGGAGATAGTTTTGAACACTGGCTGGTTATGTACTTGCTCAAATATTGATTTCGGATCATTTTTAACCCAAAAAAGTTACGGACTGCAGCTTTAACTTTTAAAGTTATCTTTTACTTTGACTCAGTTAAGTTTTATTTACCTAGAATATTAGGTATTTCAACTTGACTAATTTGGTTATTTGAACTGATAAAGTTTAGTTGGAATAACTTTATGAAAGGTGAGCTTACTTTTCAGACCAAAGTTCATGTTCATCTAACCTAATCTGGTTTATTTTCATATAGATCCGTCAAATAAATAATAATTTTATTAAAAAAGTAATTTTATTTCAATTATGAATAATAATTGTATTTCAAGCATTTCAGTTACATTTCGGCAGACAGCTTTTTTTTATTCCCATTTAAATTCATTTCTACAGCTGATATCAGCGATTAAAACATATCAACTGCAAATCGAATCAATTAAATTTCTCAAGATCTCAGCAAAGGATGATTAAAACTATGTAATAAGTTGTTTCTGAGAATTAAAAAGGCTTAGTTTTTCTAGTCATCTAGAGTTTTCTTTATTGAAAATGTTTCATCTGAAAACCAGATGTGCCATTAAACACAGAAACATGTGTCAGTGGCTTCTGTGCATAAGATGCCATGCCATTTAATATTAATACCGCTACTGGATGTACATGCTGCAGCGTTTCAGCAGTGATATACACATTTAAATATGGGATTCAATTTTGAAACTGAAAAATTGACATTTGCTCAAAAATTGCTAGTAAAATTTCACAAATAATTACAAAGAAACAGCAACTAACAGATTGAATGAAACGTAAGATTTTGAAACTGAAATTGTATTTTTCTGTAAAATATACTCCAGTAATCTTGAAGTAATCAAATAATGCTTTCACAATGATTTTTGGAAGTTCCAGTTGTACCAAATTATGAGGTGAATCTGATGCTGGTACGCAGTGTGACAGAAGAGACCAGGGGCCTCATTTATAAAATGTTGCGCAGAAACCATCCTGCATTTGATCTTACGATCATATCTCGAATATGCGTACGTGTGATTCATAGAATGAACGTACGAACAGAAAACACTCTTTCAGATGTGAAATCTATGAATCACAAATGATCTTGAACTTGCATGCAATTGAATGGTTTCAGCTCTCTGCATGTAAACGACTCCTAATTAATGTCATTAACATATAAAATATCACCAATCAACATAATTTAGAACAGCGAGCTGCAAGAACAGCTTACATGTAAAAAAACCTGCAATACTCCGACAATAAAAAGTGCGTATGTCTGCTCAGACCCTGACGTGACGCTAAGCACTTTTCCACGTCAAAGACCGTCTTTATAAATATGAACGTTGGCGTGGATTTAAGCGTAAACACACTCTACGATCAAATCTGTGCGTACGCACACTTTATAAATGAGGCCCCTGTTCTTTTGAACATTTAGAAGAGAAGAGTATGGCCTGATCACCCCAACTTTTCAAAGTATGGTTTTAATGATGATTATGGAAGTTTGCTTGCATTTAATCAGTCTGTGTAATCAAATGATTTCATATGATTAAGAAGGGGAATGAAGGATTCTCAAATGCAACCATACATTTGCATTGTATTTTACTTTCTTTCTTTTATATTCTTTATTCATTCATTCATTTATAATCATTTAATCATTGTATTATTCCATTTAATCATATAATCATTTAAAATAATCATTTAAGCCATTTATATACTCATTTCATTGATTCATTAATTGATTAGTCACTCATATTATATTATTATGCTTTATATTATATTTTACTATACAGTTGTTTAGTCTTATGATGTGTGGTTTCAAGGGCTATTTTTTCTTCATGAGTAAGAGATCAGAGAATGTCTCCTTTCAAGGTTTTTAACGTCACCGGATGTTGTTGTGCAGCAGTCATTTTCCATCACTATTGCTTTTGATATAATAACACTTGTTGGATTTGTTCGTCAGATGAATTCTGAGCATCGGAACATATGCAACTAATGTTATTCAATAAACTCTGCTTCTTTTTATCATCCTCACTTCGTCTCCTGCTTCTGCTCTTCACTGGATTTACTGGATTTCAACTTCTTGACTGATAGAAGACTGTTAATACGGTTTTGGGAACCAGACAAGACTTGCTGTTAACAGGTTTTAGACAAGTTAGCTGACTACTTGTTCTGTTACCAGACAAAATGGATATTTTCTGACAGGATCTGACATCCGGTGATGGATCTGATATTTCTAGTGTAGAGGCTAACAATTACAACTTAGGAAAAAAAATAATATATATATATATTTTTTTTTTTTTTACTGTAAACTGGATTTAGCTACATAGAACTGTAGGAGACAAATAAAACATATCAAATACATATGAATTAATATGTATGAATGAATAGAGTTAGAGTTATAATGTCTTAAAAGCATCTATGTGATTTACATTTTTTTCAACAGAAGAACAAAATCAGTGTATGAATGGTTTTAAAAGGAAATATAATGTAAATACTCACTTTGGGTCAACACAAACCTCCATTAGGGTGAAGTACATACATATGGCAAAAATGGAAAATAAACACAATAAGCTAAAAACATGAAAAATTATGTAGTGTAAAACATTCCCACCACACACAGGTGACAAATGGGGCTTCTGTAAAGTGAATACGACAGCATAATTCACTGAGCATGATCATTAGTTTCATATAAAACCAGTGTAAGTCTGTGGTATATCCTCATTCACAGCCGTGTGTGTGTGTGTGTGTGTGTGTGTGAGACTCCTGTAATAAAGACGGGTCACAGCCTTCTAATGAAGAAAAGCGGATCTCTTATCAGAAAGACTGATATAACTGATGTGCTCATTGAGAGGCAATAGTCTGCATTATTAATACTCAGATTATCTTACACACACACACACACACACACACACACACACACACAGAGGCTCCAGCATGATGCATAATACAGCACAATCTGTCTGAATCAAAACATAACGGCTGTAGTAAGAAGTTAAGAAAACTCAATTATAATTGTAAAAGTATGGTCTTTCTTAACTTTAGAAAGCGTTATTATGGATTATGGACTCATAATTTAGCCGGAAGCAACGGTTTGACGTTAAAAGCCTCTTAATTGATTTGTTTCATCTTTTGTCTTCTCCAGATGTTAATTGATGGACTGGAGTGCTGTGGATTATTGTGATGTTTTTATCAGACTCTCATTCTGACGGCACCCATTCACTGCAGAGCATCCATTGCTGAGACACTGATGCAGAGACACATTTATACAAACCTGATAAAGAAACAAACTCATCCTAATCTTGGATGGCCTGAGGTTGAGCACATTTTCAGCAAAATTAATTTTTAGTTGAACTATTCCTTTAAATCAAGGTATGTTTACTTTAAAAGGAAAATTACTTAAGATATTGTCTTATTTTCTAAAAACTAGGCAAATTTATGATTTAAACAAGAAAAAATATCAGCCAGAGGGGTCAGAAAAATAATCTTGTTTTCCGTTTGAATTACGTTCATTTTTCTGACCTGATTGGCAGATATTTGTTCTTGTTTAAAAAATAAACACTTCATTTTGATACTTTTTAAAAATCAGTCATTTTGCTTCTCCAGTAAATGTGTCTTGATTTAAGAATGTTTAGATATTTGTACTGAAAAACAAGACAAAAATACTGAGTAGGAAAATCATTGTTTTCCATGTAAATTTAGGGGGTTTTACTGAGTTGGAAAAAAATGGACAAAAAAGCATGGGTAGTGGAACTTGAAAATGTCAACAGTCCGATTAAATATGGCGTCTGCGCTCTAGTCTCTCACCTGACTGCCACACCAATCAGTTCAAGGTGCTTTCCCGATGATGAGGATGCTCATGATGAAGACCATGATGAAGAATATCCACATGAAGATTCGGTCCATGACCTTGGCCACCTTCTTCCATTCGGCTACTTTTAGGCACGTGGCCTTTTGCTCGCGGAAGCAGTTTGCGATATAATCCACATTCCAGACCAGCTTCGGATCGCACCCGAGGATTCCACCGCTGCAGTAAACACAGGGGTCAACGGTCAGCGTGAAGGCAGCCGATTTGTCGTTGTCGGGGCAGCAGGGGGGCGGAGCTGCTTTAGGCTTCTCTTTGGGATGGAGCTTCTGGCTCAGTTTCTGACCGTGGAAAGACTCGGATTCCTCCATCTGTCTGAACGGAGAAGTGCAGCTCTCGCCGACCTCATAGACGAAGAAGATCTTGGACATGTAGTCGATGATGAGGATTTTGGCCCAGTACGGCACCGGTTTGGCCTCGGCTCCACAGAAATGAATGTTCATGATGAAGATGGTCAAAGCAGTGGACGCTGTGATCATAGTCATCGTTGCTACGTAGTATTTACCTGATAGAGAGAGACAGAGCTCTGGGTCAATATCTTTTATTTGCTTTATTTTGTTTGTGTTTAGAATTGAATAATAGATAATTCAATCAGCGTACCTCTTGCCAAGCATCAAATGAAGTAAAAAATCACTAAAACAGCGAATTAATTCCATATATATCATACTTGTTATTATATATTATGTATTAATGTTAAATAAAGTTGCATCACCAGGAAGTAAAATCAGCAGTAATGTTTTTAAACCATCATGTATAATATTCATACTGCGTACAAGGTTGTGCAAAATTCAAAATTTGAATTTGAATTGAATTAAAACATAGGAAACTGTAATGGAATTATAACAAGAGGAATTTACAATAAATACCCCGATGTGTAATGACCTGATAAAGGGTATTTTTCATCTGTGGGTTGGTTCATTTTAAGTGGTTTATTCTTACTAATTATGATAGACTTTATTGTTTTAATCTTTGTATATGTTTTCTTTTAAATTGTGAAGCACTTTGGGCAATAAAATTGTGTTAAAATGTGCTATACAAATAAATAAAAGTTGAAGTTGAAGTTAAATACAGGTTGTGACTTTAGACACTACCTTTCCAAGTTTTGGGGTTGTTAAGATTTTTAATGTTTTGAAAGACATCTCTTCTGCTCTAAAGGCTGCTTTTATCTGATCAAAAAGTAAATATTAAAAATTGTAAAATTTGTAAAAAATAAAATAAAAAAAAAGGAAAAAAATAAAAAATTGGTAAAATATTATTAAAATGTAAATCAGCTGTTTTCTATGTGAATATCTGTTAAACTGTAATTTATTTCTGTGATCAAAGCTGTATTTTCAGCATCATTTCTCCAGTCTTCAGTGTCACATGATCTTCAGAAATCATAATAATATGCTGATTCGCTGCTCAAGAAACATTTCTGATTATTATCAATGTTGAAAACAGTTGTTCTGCACAATATTTTTGTGGAAACTGTGATACATTTTATTTTTCAGGACTCACAGATGAATAGAAAGTTCAAAAGAACAGCATTTATTTGAAATAGAAATATTTTTTGACATTATAAATGCCATTACTGACACTTTTTATCAATTTGATGCATCCCTGATGAATAAAAGCATTAATTTCGGACCCCACACACTAATTGAGAGACTCACCGATCAGAGGAATGTTATCGGAGGGGGGCATGCTCTCCGCCA